>ML780571.1:392233-407034 GCA_009831015.1 Picea engelmannii | reverse complement strand
GTCTTAGGGAACAATTTACAGCTTTGTGACCAAAGTTAGAACAATAGAAACAATATCCATAGAAAAATTCTTTTTACCTGGAAAATGGTTGCTTCTTTGAGAAAATTGATTTCTTTCATGTTGATGATGTCTTTGAGCAGGGACTGGATTATTTCTTTGTTCTACAGATTCAGTCCTGGCACCTTTTTCTTTACTTGTCCTGGGCGGCTGATGGTCTTCCTTTGTCTTTGCAGGTTTGTTGTTGTCATTGGTTGAATATTTGACAAACTTGATGGGTTCTTTGTTTCTCGGCTGACCACTACTTGACCCTTCTTCATAGCCCAAGACAAATTTCAACTTTGGATTCCTTTGATGATTTAGAATGAAAGTTAATTATTCTGAGGCTTTGATACTTGACAGATTCTGATTGTACAAGGCTTGAAATTTCTCCATCTATTTCCTAGTTTACACTACTTCTTGTTCTAATGCTTCACATCTAGACTTCTTTTCTGATAACTATCGTTTCAGAGTATCTTCGATTTTATTTGCCTCTTCTAATTCCACTTTTAGCAGGGAAAAGTCTTCATCAGGCTGTTTACTGTCTTTCTCAAACTGTATCAGCAATTGTTATTGCTTTCTGTTCTTAATTCTGAGTCTGTCAATCTCTTCCAATGCACTGATCAATTTTCCTTCCATATCAACCACAACTTCTTCATCATTATCATCACTGACCTTGCTTTCATTATCACCATCCTCTTTGGCCATAAGCGATAAGTCATTTACTTTATCTTCACATGAGGAATCACTATCGTTGCCTTCTGAGGAGTCATCATTGTTTACACATAAACTCTTCTTCTTATCAAATCTTCTTGATTTGTGCTTCTCCTCATATTCAGAGTTTTGATCATGTTTCTTGTGTGGACATTTATTTGAAAAATGACCTATCTTACCACAATTGAAACATTTGAAGGGAAACTTACCTTGGTACTTGCCTGATCCTTTCTTTAATCTTCTCACAAATTTTTCTTCAATTTCATCAGGCTCACAATCCTCATTCTTATCTTCTTTAAATGATGCTTCTCTAGACATGGTTTTATCTGTAACTATCCTCATTTCATATGCAATCAACGTTCCTAGAAGTTGATCAAAAGACAAAGTATTTATATCATTACGTTCTTCTATAGCTAAGACCTTTGAGTTGAACCTATCTGGTAGAGATCTCAAAATTTTCTGAACTAAAGAGGGTTCCTCAATTTCTTCACCAAGTGCTTTCATTGCATTTACTAGTTCTTCAAATCTCAGAAAATACTTCCCAATGGTTTCATCTTCTTTCATCTGTAGATTTTCAAACTGTACTCTATAGGTTTGAATCTTGGCATCTTTCACCTTCTCATTACCTTCATAACTGTTAAAGAGTTTGTCCCACATTTCCTTAGCAGTTTGAAGATGCATCACCTTCACAAACTCAACTTCTGCAAGTCCATTCAAGATAGCAATCATTCCCTTAGCGTTAAAGCTAAATTCTAACTTATCATCTTTGGAAGCTAGCACAACAGGCTTTATGTATCCAGTCTCTACTACATCCTAGACATCAGCTCCTAAGGCCATTAGGTATGTTCTCATCCTAACCTTCCAGAAGGCAAAATTCGTTCCATCAAATAGAGGAGGCCTAGTGACTGAAGTGCCTTCATGGCTTGTCATGTTTAATCTCTAGGATCTACCCTTAGATAGAAGGGGCCAACTCTGATACCAATTGTTGGACAACTAAGACGGGGGGGTGAATCAATTGTTACCGTGCTTAAACAATTATGCTTCTTTTAAACTCTTTGCAGAAACACTGAATGATGATCAAAATAATGCAGGAAATTAAACAATGGCACTTTCAGCATCATTCACATATATGAAAACCACAGAGACAGGTATTTCCTGAGGAAACCCATACAGGGTAAAAACCTCTTTTTCTTTATATGATAACTAATAGTTACATTCTTTACATTATCATACATATGAGCACCAACTCATAGTGAGGCTACAACCTCTTTTTTGCAAGATGCAACTTGCTGAGAGCACCAACTCTCTATTTTCTCTAGCACCCACTAGAAGGAAGCACCAACTCCCTAGTTTCTCTAGCATGAACTAGAAGGAAGCACCAACTCCCTGGTTTCTCTAGCACCAACTAGAAGGAAGCACCAACTCCCTGGTTTCTCTAGCACCAACTAGAAGGAAGCACCAAATCCCTGACTATTTCTAGCACCAACTGGATGGAAGCACCAACTTCCAATCATACAGGCACCAACCTGTATAAAAGAGAACAAGAGTTCTCCCTTGCACAACCCTGCCACCCTAGTTTCTCTGGCTGCAACCAGATGGAAGATACAACTCCCTGTGTTCAAGCCCCCACTTGAACCTATGAGGAAAAAAATCCTCCCTAGCACCTCCCTTCCACCCTAAAATATAAATCTTTGCTACTGAAACTTATTACAATGATATAATGTTCAACAATGTCTTACCAGACTCATCACTGTTCTGCTGCATTTTGTTGCTCTATCTGCCTCACTACCTTCCTGCACACATGACTTGCACTGTCTGTTCTTCTACCATTTATACTCTCTCCACCATGTCCCTTTAGTGCAACCTTCCTCTACTGTGTATTTCTACTCCTACACTCTGCCTCCTTGCTCACACTTCAATCCTTCTACACAACGACCACAACAACTCCAACAAAAACAACAACCCCATCTCTTCTCTGTACTGTGTACTTATAGATTCTATGCACCTTGTGCATGCAATGTGCGTAATACCTCTGCCTACTCACACTGTGTCGATATCCTCCACCTCTCGAGTGCTCTGCCTGATCATCATGGTAACTCTTCAGCTTCTCTGGTAGTTTTCCCACGTGTTCAAAATCACTGGGTGTTATGCTGAGATTCCTCAGCCTCTCTGGAAGTTGAGACTCTTTGTCTTCTCTGTGACAATCGAGCTCACCTTCTATGTTTCAGTTACAAGCTTCAATGCTCATCCATCTATCAATCCCTTCTAAGAATAGTCTTCTTTCACTGGATGAAGCTTTGAGACTCTTCATCTCCTCTGGTGATCACACATAGGTCTCGTCAAATTCTCTAGCAGACGCCATCAATGGTTTCTGGCAGTTTCACTGCGTCGTGCTTTAGTAGCCCTCCGATCTCCTTTAGGTTTATCTGCGCCATTGGATGAACTTTATTAATCTTGCCTTTAAATCGGGTTTCGGCATTTCGAAATTCCTATGCCCAAGTTTCTTGACACTTCATGTAGCGATCTCTGAAGCTTCGATACAAAGCTTTTCTACGCTAGCTCCTTCCTCTATATGACCATGGCCATGACCAAGCGCTTATGCTTAAAGTGCTTTTCGTGAATTCATGTTTCATGAATCTGGAGAAGAGGCATCTCAACTCTCCAAGTCACGATCTCCGAAACCCCAAAATGGATCTTATCTAGACTGACTCCTTCCCTTCTCGTGACCAAGGGTTGTGAGCACAACCTTATGCATAAGGCGCTTTCACGATCTTGCATCTTGTTGTTCCTTAGGTGGAGGTTCTTGTCACTCCAAGTCGCGATAGGCGAAGCTTCGAAAAGGAGCTTTATGGTGCTCTGATCTTTCACCACGCATCCTCTTGATCCAACAGTCCATGATTAAGTCATGATTTTTCATATCGCAAAATTGGGATTCCTATAGTGAATGTTCTTTGAAAACTTCAACACTCGATCCTCAAAACCCCAAAAGGGACTTGGATCAACGGTCCAGATTCTATCTTGATTCAATGGCTGCGATTAAGTCGCGATTTTGCATATCGTGAAATCAAGATTTCTATTGCATTGTTTCTTTGACATCTCCAACACACGATCCTCGAAACTCTGACATGGACTGGAATCAACGGTCCAAATTTGATCTTGATTCAACTGCTATTATTTAAGTCACAATTTTTCATATTGCAAAATCAGGATTCCTGTTGCATTGTTTCTTTGACATATCCAACACGCGATCCTCGAAACTCCTACATGGTGTAAGTTTGCTGACGTCACATGTGTTAAATAACTGCCACGTGTCACCCTCATTTGTTACTTACATGTGCTTGGCATGTTGAATTAGTTTGACACTTGTCATTACCTAGTTGTGGCACGTGTTCCTAGCTGATGTGAGTCAGATCGATGGTCCAGATGTGATCTTGATTTGATGGCTCAAATTACATCGTGATTTTGCATATCGTGAATTTCAGATTTCTATGGATGATATTACTTGTCATCTCCAACTCTCGATCCCTGAAACTCCAATAGGGAGTCAGATCAACGGTCCACATAACCCACTGAGATGGATGGTCCTCTTGCTTTCGGGATTTTGTGAGCCCTCTACTCCTTGCACTTTAAAGATCGTGCAGGTTTTCCTCGATCCAACGGTGGTCGGACCCTATGCTCAGATCTAGCGCCTAAGATCTATCCTCCTCTTCAGCGCACTCTTCTTGTCTATATTCAGATCTAACGACCCTCATGCCATCAGGAATTTTGGATGGGATCCAATGATCAATGACGCTTATCCTCCAGAGCTTACGCATCCTCCTTTCTTTGAAGAATTTCTAAGTGTCAAGGTCCTCGACCTTTGATCCATCTGACGCTATCTCTCTTGAGCTTTAGCCATGAGTTAACCTCATCCCTGGTGCATACCTACGCACTGCATTTGACTCTATGCTAATTCTTCCTGAGCTTACTTTGTTCCTGTTTTTCCATTGATGCACACTCTTATCCTGTCATCAATGATAAGCACATACTTCCTATAAGGCATGCCAACCATCCTCTGCACTATCTCTTCTGATCTTATCGAGCTTGCTTTGCAGAGTCTTCCCAAACTACTTCTGATGCCCGTCTGTTCTTCTCAAACTACTTCTAGTGCCCATCTGTTACATTCTTCCTATACTCAAGCCATCATCGTTGTTGTACTTGCCATCAATGACAAGCATACACTACTTGTTAAAAATTTTCCAACATCCTTTGTGAACTCTCTCTCTCTGTCAACATGTGATAGTGTCTTTTCCATTGTTGCAAATACCATAGGTAATGTGGAGGATAGAAACATAATCACAAAAATGACCAGTAAGGCTCCACATGCCACATCACCTCATCGATATTACATTGATAGAAATACCATCGAACCTTGACAGATGATCTTTAAGAGATCAGGACATGACTACAAGAATCAATAAAAAACAAAACAAATTGTTTTGACTTTGTAAATTTATACTCACTAACATAGGCTTAAATGGGTATGATACCCTCCCTGTGAGGTAGAAAAGAACCCGAATATTGGTTCCTAATCCATTTGGTTGTTCCCAACTCTTTCTTGAAACTTGCAACCTGATTCTTTCTCTGAAATCAAAATGACTGTACAAATTGAAAACCACACACTACTCACTACAAACTGAAAACTGAATGTTGAAACTAAAAATGGAAAAATGAAACAAACTGAAAATACATATGCTGAAAGAGATGCTTTCCAAGAAATCTTATTGCAAATTACTTCCTACTCTATCTTACTGAGATAACTGCAAAATCACGTGACAACAAAGATCCAATCCTTCAGGTCAAGAAAATGGATATTGGAATGACCTCTTCTTTCATTCTCTCCAAAAAGAAAGAAAATATCAGAAGATGGAAACTCATATAAAAGATGAAAAACAAATTCAACATTGATTAAATTTTAAACCTTGGGTGTGCTTACTACCTCCAAACATGCTGAAAAAGGATCCTCAAAACAATGCAAACTGATCTTAGGATATTGCATAAGACTTTCACTCTGATATGAAACTCCTCCAGCTACATTTTCATTTTCATGCACTTTTGTCTGATGGTTGTCATAATAGAGATAATTTTTTTTATTAAACCGTTGCAATGTAAAACCTTATAGAAACAAGGACATAGCTCGTTTTAACACTAGCTCATCATCCTCTTTATATTCAAACTCAAGGCTATTTAATGGCTTCAAATTTTGACTTTTTGGACCTTCCATATAACATGCTACAAGGTCATGAAACATATGAGAAGATTGTTGCAAAATTATAGGTTTATTAATTTTTTCCAATGAACCAGTGTGATTTTGTATCAACTCACCCTCCTCTACTCAAGTGATGATTTTGTATCATCTCACCCTCCTCTACTTCAGTGACGATTTCAAAAAAAAAATTCAGTAATTTAAATGAAACAAAGCATAAAGTTAAAGAATTATCGTCAGCAAACTCACTATTTTCCTCATGTTCTTTATTGTAACTATGATATGTAGGTTGATTACTCTCATTAGACTTTTGAAATAGAACACTTCCTGGTGAAAACAAACATACAACTAGTTTCTCTTTAAATTCAACATCATAGTCATCATCATACTCACTACATATAGGAAAATTGGGACAACAACTTGCTCTTCAACAAGATAATATGTAAACTCACTTTCAAGACATTCTTCAACATTCATAAAACAATCAGCCTCGTGCTTATCACAAAAAGGATCAAGATCCAAATCAACACCTTTTTTTTGCGCTCAATCTCATGTTTTTCATCATCCAAATCTTCATCTTGAATATATTTAGAAATATTTACACAAGATTGAAGGTTATATTCCACTTCCTGAGCATAAAAAAACATCTGATGCAGGGTAACATACCTCCTCTCTATTAGAAGAAAAGATAAATCTTGATGAAAGGATAATGCATAAAACAACTTGCCAGCATATTAAGAGGGATGAATCTTTTTAGGCATATTGTAGTAAACATTGTGAAATATTTTATTGAACATGGAGACAGTCTCATATTTCTGTCTTTTCATGGAATGAAACTTTGAAAGACACAAATCCCAAGATTTTCTGTCACCCCAAAACTTGAGGGAAAAATTACTCATTTCCTCCCATGAATTGATGGATTCTGGATGCTAATGTCTAAACCATTCCTTGGCATTCCTCTGTAGTGAATGAGAAAAGGATCTCATACAAACATCATAATGTTCTAGTTCAAAACATTCAGGGAAATGCTCAAAATCCTAAAGGTGTTTTTCAGCTGTGAGGTTGTCAAGTTCTCCATCAAACATATGGAGGTACTTATAATTCTTCGGAGCAAATTGACGAAGGACAAAAAGTAATTTGAGAGGTATATATCTATCCAAGATATTTGAATATATAGGATTAGGTACAGGAGGAAATGTATCAGTTTCGGTTACATGAGGCTTACAAGATTGATCATGTACATCATATGATACAAAGGAAGGATCTTGTTTAGGATTAGTTATGCAAGATAACGGTTCATATACAACTTTCAATGAAGGATATACAAGTGCATATTTATGGTCATCATTGGAATGCAACAGGTAAAGAAAAATTTGTTTAGCATGTTCACGAAAGAACAAAAGGTAATTAATGAAAATGAATAAGATCTCTTGGAAACACAAACGATACATAATACAAGAGAGAGACATATTTACGTGGTTCACACAGTGTGGGCTACGTCCACCAGAGAAATTGCCAAGTCCTTTCTTTATTATTATCCAGCAAAATGAAGGGATACAACCTACAACAAAACCCACTGTAACTTCCTCTTCTTTCTCTCACAGTCTCCTCTCTCAGAATAAAATACTCGCCAACATACATAGCCGCAATACATTTCCCTCATAAAAGAGGGTTTCCTTCTAGGGAAAAAACCCTAACATAATCTCTATCATTAGATCTGCAACCTTATAATGAACGGTCTAGATTTACAATGAAATTACAATATACTTTTACAAGGCATTTTTTTCTTCGGGGGCTTCGCCCCTGAATCCCGCAGTGGGGGTACCCCCCCTCTGCACTCCCCCACATGGAAGAGTGTACATACTTCTAAAGTGTAAATACTTCATGGGGTATAAACACGGCTGAAAGTAAAAGACCTCTAAATCAAGAAGATAATCAGGCTCCACAACCAACATTTCTGTAAAATGAGATCATCCTCCAGTGGAGTCATTGAATTTGGTTGAAACTTTAGTAGATTCACTAGGTGAATGGTACACATCCTCTTTGTGTTTGGCCTCTGTTAACCATCGGACGTCAAATATGATCTTTGTCATTCTTTCCTAGGGAATGTTTCATGTTCGCTCCATGATAATGGTGTCGAAATGTTATCACTCTGTAATATCCCTTGTTTGTAGGAGGAAAACCCAAAGGTAACCTCAAAACTACTTTGGGACTAAAATTTTGACCCTTCAATCAGGAGGGGGCTCCCTCAATGATATTTTTTATACACTGGCCAGATCAATATGTAAGAGAAAGGTTTTAATGGTGGTTTACAAAAGTGAAAAGTAACCTTCAAACCCACTTGTATATTAGAAGTTATCCTTTCCAATCGAGAGAGTGCTCTCTCCTATAATTGTGCCATAGAAAATAATGGTTATTTAATATGCACAATGACTATATATTTAGTTGAGTGAGGTTTTAAAATATGGTGGTAGGTTTGAGATAAACACCCAGTGGGCATGGATTCATAATAAAGATAGGTTAAATCAAAGCTTTCAAAACTAGTTGATAAGAACAAATGTACTTCACATGCTAGGTATCTAACAATATGTCAGTCCTGATAGCTATTATATTATGGTGGTAAGAATAAAATAACACATCAATTATAACAGAGCACCAAACAATGGATGAGTTCTATTACAATATCAAAAGAGTAAGATAGAAAGTTGAATGTGTGATGAAGAGCATCAAAGACGAATTCTTTACCTATAATCATTCATTCAAAGTCGAAGAGAAAACATCATGATAAAAAAATATAGAAAACATTCACAAGGAAAAATAAAATGCATATTACTAGCACAAGAATCTCTGATACAAATATTCAAGTCCTTCAGCTTGAAGATTTCATTAACAACAAAAAATACATACAACAACCATAGTCTTTTTCCTCAAATATCCAACCATTTTCTCCTTCTTTCCTTCCCAATATATAACATTACATTACCTTCAAACTCAATAAGGTCGAAATAGTTAAGGTATCACATTCAAGGAGTTACAAACTAACTCCTACTTTTTAGGGTTTAGTTTTTAACTAATTAAATTTGGCAAAAATAAGTAAGATAGTTTGTAATGATATCTTTGAATCTACCAAACCATGACACCTGTGAAAAAACAAAGAGAGGTTTTTGTATATGAACCCGTTATTGAGAAAACACTCTTTCATTTTGTTGAGATAAATCACCATATTCTTGGAATATGAGCTTGAAGTTAACTTAAAAAATAGTTACCTACAAGAAATTTCACAACAACCAGGAGATTTCACAGTGACTGGTAATTTCAACTTTTCTCCCAATTGGAGAACTCGGTTGGGAGAATTATTTTTCAGAAAATTTATGACAGTATGATTCCTCTCCAAAACAAATTGGGAAAAACACGGTTTGTCATTTTAAAGTTACGATGAAAATAACATTTCACAACAATTAGGAAATTTGTTGCGAAATCTTTATTTCAGTAGTTTCCTTTGTGAACTCTTTTTCTCTCTCTCTCTATCAACCTGTGATAGTGTCTTTGCCATTATTACAGATAGAAGTCCATAGGTAATGCAGAGGATAGAAAAAAAAAAAAAAAAAGACCAGGATTTCTCCACATGCCTCATAGCCTCATCACCTCATCGATATTACATTGATAAAAATACCACTGAACCTTGACATATTATCTTTAATATACTAGTACATGACTACAAGATTCAATCAACAACAATTTTTTTTTTTGACTATGTACATTTATACTCACTAACATACAGAACAATGATTTTTGCAAGTGTATGGAGGTGTACATTGGTCATAGAAGAGACAATTGTGCACATACATGGGAGGTTGTGAGCACAGTTGCATACATATATGGGCTATAGTGAGAAACGTTGCATACATAGGCGATTTATAGTGGTGGAATTTATGTACATATGTGGGTTGTAGTGGTGAAAATCATGTACAAGGTTGTAGATGGAAAATATAGAGGTAGTTTTAGTATGAAATTATGTTCAATGGCTTGCTGAGAAATGGTAGGAGGTCGGGAAATCAACAAGGAGATGTCATATAGGTGGATAAGGACTTATATATAGATATATAATCCACATGAGAGAACATAGGAGCATATATTTTGTTTTTCTCATGTCCACGTGTCATCCACTTAGGAGAAAAATGGAATTTTTCTCTAGTGCTTGAGACAAAAAGGACAGTGACTCAAGGGGATCTCATATGGGTGAAGAAGGATGTTAATCTAGAGATCATAGAATGAAATATATATTGGATTCAGTGAATAAGAAATGGAACAAACAAGTGTGTAGGGATGAGTTCGAGGAAAGTGGCAGCAAGGGAGATATCAATAAACCAACAAGATCAATGGACTAATCTTGAGGTTTTTAGGGCTTGGATATTGTCTTATTTGTATTCCTGTAGTGAACCATTATCCCAATACCAGAGCCTGTAAAATGATCCAACAGGATCTTGTATCATGGATCAATGTCAGTGGTAGAGAACAATGAGATACAGACACTAAAGTTTAAGCAATGCAAAGAGATTCATCATTCAGGTTCAGGTGGGAAGGAGTAACCTTCCAAGTTTGTCAGACAAGATTCATTGTATGATATGGCCATGTAGAATTCTCAAGAGAAGGATTCTTATATGAGCATGTTCAGAGGCACTAAGTCTTCAGAGACAAGTTAGAGTGTCATGGAAAATCTAACTTCTATGTCAGAGGGAGAAACCAATCATAGGGATTGGAGATCATTCATGGTAGAAGATCTGGTAGTGAAGATAGATCCAAATCGAGGTGTGAGAAGTACCTTCCTCTATAACAGGGAATGTTTATGTTAGTGGTAGAATTAGATAGGTACTTCCACATTGGCATGCATTTAACATGTGGAATTTTTCAAAATCATTCTATAATTGAGTTTAGTTTATTTAAAAGAATTAGTTAAAGTAAAAGTATTTTTATTACTTAATTGATTTATTTAAAGAATGTGATAAAAATAATTGGCATGTAATTATTAAGTGGCTATGAGAAGTAATCTTAACCATCAATGAATTTGGAGATTAGAAATAGATTGTAACTCATGATTATAAAATAAAGGCTAGGGTGAAGGAGGAAGACATGTGTGTGAGATACACTTGTGGGAGACTTTGATGAGAGATCAAGGTAAGAGAATTTGGTGAGATATCAAGGTTGATATTAGTGGTGAGAGACCAAGGTGGAGGATAAAAAATAGGGATTCTTTCTAGTGTGGAGAATGTAGAAGTAAAGAAGGACTTTTTTTTACATGAGAGTGAGAGATCTCACTTCTTGGGGAAGATATGTCATCGAACCGGTGATGCAAAAAGGGTTGAATCATGAAGGAATATGATTCAGTATATTGTATAGGAGGAGAAGAAATGTATTCTAGAGATCATATAGGTCAAGGAGAAGAGAGATTAGAGGAGTCACAGGTGGGTTTCAACTCATAGAAGTAGGAGGAAATCATAACATCATACATAAGTTTTCGTACATGTGCATATCTATGAGTGGAGACAATCATAGATGTACATGGATTTTCTAAATGAAAGGTCTATACACCTCAGGAAACGTGTTGGTACATGGTTGTAAAACACCACATGCATTTCCAGGTTTTTATACAGTCTATATTCTCTTCGTTGGTTATTTTCCCTATTACAAGAGCCCTAATTTGACCTTAATAAAATAATATTAGGACTTTTTTTTCTTCCAGGGTATTTCCAGGAATTTATACCCAAAAGTATTGGTGTCTTGTGTGAGAGTTTTTGGCTTCCTAGTTTATGCTTCCACTCCATGTTTAGTCGATTAATTAGTTGTGATTTCAGTAGATAAAGTGATTTTATTTTGAGATAGATGTCAAGTGTTGTGTTGAAGTGGTAAAATCATAATGTTAATAGATCATACCAAGGGTTGAATCTAGGAAAATAAACATTAGTGAGGGTTACATGAAATAGGATGGGAATTCCTAGTCTATACATGTGGCCTCTCTTGGTCAAACTCTGTTGTAGGGCATAAATGACCAACCCCTCCTGCAACATCACTCGAAGGTAACTCCTTGTAGGATAAGGATATGAAAGTGTTGTGATACACAAGGATACAAGTTAAGGTGGATATCAATGATTTCTTTTTCTATATGTATATGCTATGGAAGGATGCTAGGAAGGGGGTTTAGGCCTCTTCTTAGGAGGATGAGTGTAGATTTTAACCTTATACAATATTTACTGCAAACATGTTTTTAGTAAAAGACCATAAAATATACAATGGAAAATACAAACATTACACATAGATTTCCCCCTGTAAACCCAAAATGGGAAAACCAACATATTCTATATTCATTCATTGTGAAAAATTGTTTACAATAAAATATACATATAGGAGCCAGTGGCATCCAAAACCCTAACCCAATGACTTGGATTATTCAACAACCCTAATTTCTTAGCTAGAAATAGAAAACCATCGAAAGAAACCATGTGCCAAAAAACCTCCAAACAATGGACACGAAAATTGGGGCAACACGAAAAATGAGAAAAAAATGTGACACATTGCCTAAGGAAAAATTCTTCTTCTAATTCATGTTGTTCTGTAGAGTCTGTTTCATCATCCTTTAAATTAAACTCTATTTTATCTGGTTCTTCCTTACTTCGTAGGACTTCCTGTTTAACAACATCATTCATTTATTTAAATACCACATCTCATCTATACACTAACTTCTTATTTTCTAGGTTCCAAAGATTATAACCTTTAAGACCATCTTTATACCCAATAAAAATACATGTTTCATCCTTATTATATAGCTTACTCATGTTTTCCTTTGGAACATGAACATATGCATAACATCCAAATACCTTGAGATGCATGAGAGGAGATTTCTTACCATTCCATACCTCTTATGGAGTCTTGTCGTCCAACGTTGATCAGGGTGATTTGTTGACCAGGTAACATGCAGTACCCATTGCCTCTACCCATAATTCGTGCCCTAACGTGGCACCACTGAGCATGCACCTTTATTTTTCCATCAGCATCATGTTCATCCTTTCTGTGACTCCATTATATTGAGGTGTATATGGAGTAGTGTTCTTCCTTTATATACCACACTTCTTACATAGTTCTTCAAATTCATTCCTACAGAACTATCCACCATTATCTATGCTCAACACCTTAATTATTTTCTCTGTTTGATTCTCAAGAAGAGCCTTAAACTGTTTAAACTTGTCAAAGACTTCAAATTGCTTCTTGAGGAAATATATCCAAGTATTCCTCAAGAATTCATATATAAATGAGACATAGTACATAGATTATATCAATGATGGGACCAACAAAGGTCCAAAAACATCACTGTGAACTTGCTGTAAAATTCCTTCTGCCCTCATTGCACTAGAGGGGAATATTACCCGATTTTTCTTCCCATATACACAATGTTCACAAAAATCAAAATCTAGAGAGAATTTATACATACCTTCAACCATACCTTTACCGTGTAGTAGTCGAAGACCCTTCTCTCTGATATGCCCCAGTTTTTGAGGCCACAACATAACCTTTACTCTAGAGAATGTAGGAGTTGTTTCTTCTACAACTCCAATATCACGAACAATGGAACTATTAAAACCATCACTAATAGTTATTCATTGCATCTTATACATAGTTCCAAACCGAACTCCATTCAACCACACCATTCCTCCTCGAACCATCCTACAGGTTTCCTTTTCAAATATTGTTTTAACCCCTGCATCATCCATTTTTCTTACAAAAATAAACATTTTCTCCAATCCTGGGATGTGTAGAACACCAAGTAGTGTTCTAATTCTTCCATATATGAGCCTCAACTTGACTTTTCCTCAAAATATGATTCTAGTTGTTGAGTCATCACCTAGGAAAACATTACCTCCATCATACCTTTCATATTCACAGAACCACTCCTTGTGGGGAGTCATATGAAAGCATGCACCTGATTCAACCAAGCATGCCTCATTATCTACATGTGATTTTGAAGAAGCCAAGTACACATCCCTTCCTTCTTCCTTGGAGGTATTTTATTCTATAGAAGGACATTCTTCAAATCCCTTCTTTTTCTCAAATTTGGATCTACATTGCTTCTTGTGGTTCCCTTCATTTCCACATCTCCAACGTACCTTTACAAACTTTCTAGGAGATTTATATATACCCTTGGACTTAGATATCCCACTTGAGAACTTAGATCTGTTTCTTTTCTGGGAGATTCCTCTTGCAAATAATGCATCTGTGTTCCGTCCTTCCATATTATTTTGTCTCATATTATCTCACAACAAGGATGAGACCACTTCATCATGTTGGCATGTTTTTACACGAAGAGTGTGCTTGTCATTGATGGTAAGAACAATAGAGACTATGGAAAACCGAAAAATCATAAGCTCGGGTGGAGAAGAGAACAATATGCATAGATCAAATCTCATAAGGAAAAGCGTAAGCTTAGGGTGAGAAGCCTGAGTAGCCATCCGATCAAGAAATTGACCGTGTTGATTTTATAATATTACAGACATCAGTCATATTAGTGATCGTGGGCTTGAGGACCGTTGGAGGATCGTAACTGTAAGATCTGCAAGACAAAACAATGGTAGGGATGAATTGCAGAGAAAGAAAGAAGAAATAAACAACTCGCTAGTTCTAATCCCGCAATTGGTCTAGATCATCACATATCATAAACCCAAATATCGATGATTGTGGTTGATCTAACAAACAATCAGATTAATTTAGATTAAGTGGTGACTGTCAAATGTGCAATCACCATATAAACGACAGGGAT
>ML780571.1:363686-375387 GCA_009831015.1 Picea engelmannii | reverse complement strand
TCAAATGCACAATTTCCAGATCAACGACAGGGATAGATTGCAGAGATCGAAAGGAGAATTAAATATCATGCTATTTCCAATCCCACAATTAGTCAAGATCGTCAGATCTTATAGCCTTGAATATTGATGATTGTGGTTGACTCTCCAAAAACACACAAATTCAAATAGATGAGTTTGGTGACAAGTTAAATCACTCACAAGTTGTGGTTCCGCAACCATCCTTGATCATTGATCTACTTTGAGTCTCTTCATGACCGTTGGATCACTTTTAAGTGGAAGGATAGGATAAGCTAGAAGAGAAGCACTGAATATAGTTTGATCCATCGATATAAGAACATGATCGATGAGAAAGACTTGGTTCACATCAAAAGTTGCGAGGAGGTTACCGTTTGGGGAATCTCACTTCGGAAGAATTGCCAACTTGAAAGTTGAATTACCCGAAGCCCTAAATCTGAAATGAATAAGGGCCATCGGATCTGGAGAAAATGCGATGACCTTTAGATCAGGGAGAACCACGTCTATAAGGACATGTGGTAGAACAAGTTGGTATACCACGTCAGTGGGGACACATGGTGCAATCAGACAATGACAAGTGTCAAGTTGAATCGACACTTCAGGTACATGAAAACCATGAATCCGAGTGACACGTGGTAGCTGCTCAACTTGTGACACGTGAGAAAGTGACGTAAGAAAGCTACGTCACTTTGGGAGATTTAGTTCAAGAGTTTCATTTCCAACAAATGTCAAAAGTTCCGACATCCTGAAGGACAAAGTTCCGAAGTCTCTCTCAACCGTTTATCTAAGGTACATTTTGGGAGTTAGGAAAATCATTAGATATAGGAGAAGTATAGATATGATCCTTTGGATCTAAGTTTCGAGGATCAACGGTTGTTAGATCCATAGATAAACGCATGAAGTTTAAGCCTTTGGATGAGCGCAGGAGAGTGGACTTGTCAAAGTCCTGAAGTCCCGAAGTAAGCAGGGACCGTCCATCGTCAAGACTGATAGGTGGCGTACGATCCAAAACTCCAGAGTGAATCACTATGAGAGTTTGTGGTTTGGAGGGAAACCATATCGTCGAAGACCCGAGGGCCGAAGAAGATCCAGGTCGTCAGTTTCCAGAAGGACGTGTGGCAGAAATCTGTGAAGTTCGGGGAAAAACAATCTGGGAGAAAGTGAAAGAAGAAAAGTTGATTTTTGGAATCCCTGAAGCCTAAAGAGTCAAAGGAGATGAGGATCATCGATCTGTAGGAGGACACATGGAAACAAATTGTGTACTCTAGTTGGAACACTCCAGGAAAAAGTGAGCAAGGAAAGTTGAGATTTCTGAACCCTGAATACCCGAAGGGATTGTAATCGTTGATTCGAGAAGACCACATGTCGATAGATCGTTAATTCCAGGTCAAAACACAGTAAAGAAAGAGGATTTTGATAATTGATACTGCCAAAGCCAAAAAGGAAAAATCGATCTCGTATGTCGGTTTGGAGGGCCACACGTTACTTGGTCGTTAAGACTTAGGAGGGGGTGGATCCAAAGAAGAGGAAGGAAAGATGATAGATCATAGCCATTGATCAAAGGAATCTATCAGATACTACGATATCGACGATCACATCTCATTGTAGGACCAAAAATTGTACGAAAGTTAATTTTCTGAAGGCTAGTCGCAATCAAAACCATGGTTTTGGAGAAAGGACACGTGGAGGCTCAAGGTAAATTATGGGGCAATAATTTGTTTGATCATAGTAGAGCATTTCCTAAGGTCACATTAGTGAGAGATAGGGGAAGGAGCTAGCATTGTTTGGATCCACATTAGAGGTTACCCATTGAAAATTAAAATATCCTTCGCGTGTATAATCCAACGATGATGATCAAACTAAATCTGATCGAAGGGTTTTTGTTTCACTTCATGGTTTCTTGATCAGTTATGATTTAGTTACACTAACTGAATCATTGTTTTGGGGCATTAGAATCATGGCTCTTGAGCGTTATGAGATTCTCAACATGGGCGTTGGATATTTGGAGTGTAATGGATGATGAGAGAAGGAATAAAGGAAACATACCGTGACAGAGGCAGGTTGTTGTTTCTCGATAAAACAATTCAAACTGTATGTGATCAAGAATATAGCAGGAACAAATAATTAAAGATGGAGAGATGAAGAACATAAGCTGGACATAGAATAAATGGTGAAAACAATAGACTGTACGAAAACTTAAGTGAAAGAAGATGTGAGTAGGAACAAACTGATGCAGACAGAGCAGAGCAATGTAGTCGAATAGTGATGAGACTGGTAAGCCACTGATAAATACTATATGACTGTAATAAATTTTAGAAAGAAAAGATTTATATCTCAGGGTGGTAGGGGGGTGCTAGGGAGGATTGTTGTCCTCAGAGTTTCAAGTGGGTTCTTGAACACATGGAGTTGTAGCTTTCATATGGTTGCAGCCAGAAAAATCAGGGTGGTAGGGTGGTGCAAGGGAGAACCATTTCTCTCTGTTATAAAGTTTGGTTCTTGTGTGATTGGAAGTTGGTGCTTCCATCCAGTTGGTACTAGAAAACTCAGGAAGTTGGCGCTGGAACATTCAAGGAGTTGGTGCTTCCTTCCAGTGGGTGCTAGAGAAACCATAGAGTTGGTGCTCTCATCAAGATGCATCTTGTAAAACATAGGTGGTAGCCTCACATTGAGTTGGATATAAAATATAGATGATGTACAGAACATAAAAGACTTCCTATCATTCTAAGAAGATGAGGTTTTCTCCCTTTATGGGTTTCCTCAGGATTATCTATTTTTGTATAATTCATGTGTGTGATTGATGTTGAATACTCTATTTCTTACTTCTTTGAATTATTGTGATCATCATTGAGTGTTATGTAATGAGTTTAAAATGGGCATAATTGTTTAAGCACAATAACAAATGATTCACCCCCCCTCCCCCTCTCAATTGTCTAACACATCAAAATTCAAGGAATTTGTATTACTACCTATGGCCACAACCAGACTATCCCACGAGTCTGGTAAATAACACTGTAAATCGATACACTTATATTCATTTCGAATTTTAGTCTCAACAAATACTAATTGAATTACCATAATATTGAAGGCATTCAAATGATCTGCCACTGAGTCTCCATCTGTCATCCTCAGGTTATACAACTTATTTCTCAGGAATAGTTTATTTACTAGGGACTTAGATTGATACAACTTCCCCAACTTATCCCATAAACCCTTGGTTGTAGCTTCCTCTGACACATTTAGCAATACTGAATCTGAGAGACACAGTTGGATTCCGCTCTTCGCCTTCCACTCCAACTTTTTCGAGTCATCTATTGAAGTTCCTGTAGGTGTAGTACCTTGATAGACCATGATCCACTGATCTATGTCCACCAACAAATCTTCCATCTTGAGCTTCCACAGCTAAAACAATTTCCCATTAAACTTCTTGATCTCCATTTTCGAATTGCTTCCCATTTATTTTCACCAAGAAAATAAATACCACATATTTCCCACTATAACAAGGCTTATCATAGTCCCGAGCTAAACCAATGACCACAAAGGTGTCCCCCTTAAACCAAGAAAGATATGATACCAAATGTACATGTTAACTTTGTAAAATATTTACTACAAACAAATTTTTAGTAAAAGAACAAAAAGGATACAATGGAAAATACAAACATTACACAGATATTTTTCTCTTGGAAACCCAAACCGAGAAAATCAACATATTTTATATTCATTCATTCTGATACATTGTTTGCAATACAATATACATATAGGAGACAACGACATCCAAAACCCTAACCCAATGACCTGGATTATTCAAAAACCCTAATTCCTTAATCAGAAATAGAAAATCATCGGTAAAAACCATGTGCCAAAAAATGCCCAACAATGGACATGAAAAATGAGGCAACGCAAAAAAAGAGGCAAAAATGCGACATGTTTCCCAGGTAAAAAATGACACTACTAATCGTGCAAAGAATATAACACATACCCAACAACGAGGACCTATCGATAGGTCACACCTAATATTTTCTTCGTCCTTTATGGACTAATGACCCACCCCTTAGAATTCAACAATGTCAAAGTAGTTTACATGGTGACCTAAATAAAGCTTCACCCATAATTTCCTTCTTGGAAATATGGAGTCATCTCCCTATTATTACAGGGTGGTTTGTTAAATGCCATAAACCACCTATCCTTGCAATTATGGACCAAAATGGTTGGTAGCTACACGAGTCAATACAAATTCATTTCTTTATGATTGGTGGTT
Organism: Picea engelmannii; assembly: GCA_009831015.1. Classification (NCBI taxonomy): domain Eukaryota; kingdom Viridiplantae; phylum Streptophyta; class Pinopsida; order Pinales; family Pinaceae; genus Picea; species Picea engelmannii. The sequence goes on along the minus strand of ML780571.1, from coordinate 371,117 downwards.
ATAATCTCATTCTTGGGTCAATAAACAATGTCATCAAGTCTTGTTTTTAAATATTCATGTCTTTGACTTGGCCTTTTATCTAGACCCATCCTAAAATATTCAAATGTTTTGTCCCAATAATCATAAATGTGTGTTAATTGGCCTTGGGAATTTATAGTACAAGTAACAATGGTGTCTAGGTATGTGGATATTGATAGCTATGAGGTTTGTCTAGTATTTCTTATGTCTTGTATAAGCATTCTTATATACCTCAGCTATATGTAAATTTCAAGGTTTATGTTTCTTGTTTCCGGGTTGGGATTTGCTGTGTATTCATATGGTGCTATTGCTTTTGTGTTTTCTCTAGGATCCATGTTAAGTACGTATTATATGACTGAGAAAGGGGAATTGAGTTTTTATTTATTTTTTATAATTTAAGCAAATTATGAAATAAAATAAAATAAAATAAAATAAAAATACTTGGAAGAAATTGGTGATGACATTAGCATAGTCCCACAATGCTTTGCCAAGATCTCAAAATTCACTCCTTAATTTTCTCAATAACCCCTAAAGTATGTGTCATGGTCTGTTTGTAAGAATGGATTAGCCACATCTTTTGTCTAATTTAACATCAAAGGAACAGATGCACATTCCTAGAGTGTGCATGCATTGTTAATAATGTGTACTTATTCTTAAGAATGTGAACACATTCTTAATAATGCCTACTTGGTGTTGATATGACACCCTCCATGGTGGTTGGTGGTACATCAAATCTAAAATCTCATGAATGCGTTAATGTTTATGAGAACGTGAGCATATTTGTGTGTGAGCATGTTCCTAGGCACCCCATTCCCACTTTTTCAACCATTATCTTTGTGTGACAACCCTCGAACCAATATCATCATCAAATTAGGTATCATCAAACCAAAACATCAACATCATGAACTTCATTAACATCATATCACTATTATCCACATCATCAACATCATAAAAAGCATCATCAACTCAACATGACCAATACCAACAAATTACCATGAATCAACTAACATCATCATCAAAACAAATCAATATAATAATCATCAATATCATCGAATAAGTGATAAAATGATTATTTTTAAATCAACAACATGATGAAGATCATCAAAATCATAAATATCATCAAATCATTGTTTGCATCATCAATATCGTCAACAAGTTTAACTAATCAATATTATCAATATTATCAAGGTCATTAATACTATCAATCTCATCAATATAACTAACATTATCAAATCAACATCGTAAACATCATTGAATGATCATCCAATCATGAACAAATCGTTATCAACATCATTAAGATAATCAAATCAAAACATCATGAAAAACATCGACATTATGAAATTATCAATATCTCTAACTATCTCTATGGCATTAATAATGAATAATAAATAAGCAACATAAAGGTTAAGGTTTTACTCCTCACAAAGATATCATTGCCAACTTCATACTTATCCATTTGAGTATGCTCCAATTAAGTTAGAAATGGCACACTAACCAAGGGTTACCATAATTAGGCGATGAAACACATAATATTTCCATTGACATAGACATACATAGATCATCACAAGCATTTCTACATATACAATACGTTCACCTTTTGTGGTAATTAAGGTGGAAATAGTAATGGCTCAGACAATATGAAACTGAATGATTGGTGTTTTTGCAACATAAGGATCTAGTCTAGCTACTAACGCTAGTCTAGCTACTGAAGTTATGATCAAGAATAAATACATCTAGTATAGCTACTAACGCTATGCTACCATAGGTATCCATAAACGTTTTCATGTGAAGGTCTCATACACGTGATATCACATGCATATGATTAACACCACGACACCTTTATACTAAGTAGTAGTTATTACGTACCATATTAGATTCCAGGCTAAGCTTCTAAATTCACAACAAAAATAGCAATATTTGCTTATGAAAGGTAGAAAATAATGAATGGAAATGATTGCACAATACTCTAGGACCATTAATCAATCAAATATACAATAAATTAGAATCTTTGTTATCTCTACAATCAGTTTGAGTATATTGATATGAAAAAAGATACATATATCTCATGATCTTATTTCTTGTCTGAGGAAATATATTAGCATTTACAATGTAATAAAAATAAGTCTTTTTCTCAAAAATTAATAATAAAATTTATAAAAAAAAAACAAAAATCCTTTCATACAACAAATAACAATTAATAATAAAAAACCTATTTTAATAAAAATAGAAATTAATCATAATTCATTTATTCTAAAATCATTAATGTCACAAAAATTCATAATTTAATATAATGATTAATTTAACTAAGCATTCGTTAAAACACGTAATAACACGTAATAATGACTATTCCCATTCCCATGATTCCATGTATCATAGTTAATGATTTTAAAGTGTAAGGTGGGATTTACATTCCTATGGAGCGGTAATATCTAGTTTGTTGCTCTTCTTATTCTACTCTATGTGAATTTATAAAACAGTTCCCGTGTACAAGGTTCATATACATGAATAACATAAGGCATGAAAATATACATATAACCTATATTTTATAAAGAAAAACAAAAGGTTGCCTCAGTTGAAACTTCCGAATAATACATCTAATATATCATCAAAAATTGTCCATCCAACAACTCATATGTATCTCCTCTCATGCTTGACACAAATATTCCACTACCTCTAAAATAATGGTCCAAACCATCATCAAAATACAATACAAAGTATCAAATCAAATGAACATTACAATTCGTAAAAAATTATTATATATATATATATACACACACAAACAACAAGAAAACACCATATCTTTCGAAATATCCAATCCAGAAAAGAGAAATAACAAAACTATTACAATATAATTGGAAAAACATTTATTCTCTATATATGCAACGGTTCTACCATTTGCAACTAGTGAAAATGCTTATCATGGACTAGGGTTTTCCATGGTATCTTTGGGAGTGGATCTATCGTGGAATTGGCTGGTCAATGGTTTCTCGTGGTTTTATGATGTGTGGAAAGGATTGGTGTATCGTATGCCAATGTGTATAGAGGATATTGAATGGTTTTTTCCCTATTGAACTTGGCCTTCCATATAGTTATGGCATGATTTAGGGGTAAGTTCCTTTCTCGATGATTTGGAATATATTCATATTATAGGGTGAGTACATGTGATAGCTCCCCTTTTCTCAATGGTTTTATGATTATAAGAGAGGGATGACATTCAGAGATATGACTACTCCTCTCTTAAAAGCTTTGAATACATTCTTTGTTTAAGATTTCTCTATAGGATTTGGTGGTGGTTATGCTATGATTAATGGATTTCATTAAATTTAGTTGCACCCTTGATACTTCATCCTTCCATGTGATGTTTAGGGAATACCTAGGTTGAAGGTATTAGACTCATATGTATTTAAAATTTTCAAGGACTATTGAACATTCTATTCTTGGGTAGGTGTCTTTTCTGATGACTATTGCATTCATTTTTTCTTTTTTGATACTTGGAAAGAGGCTTAATTGACAATTGCTCTGAATTCCCAATAAAAAAAATGAGAATTTTGAATAAAGTCTAAGTATTCAGCATATCACCGACTCAACCAAATGTATCCAATTCTGTATCAAAAATCAAACTGGTGAAAAAGGTGTGGTGAGGAGGCCACTAGAATTATATCACCTCATGCCCCTCATTGTCATGGTGTGTAGTAACAACCACTCTACATCGTGATGAACACCCCTATTTCATCAATTACAACCACTAGGTGTGGAGTTTGTCCCTAAGCACTATATTGTTCTACTCTAGCTCTTGATGGATTCCCATAGTTGGAAAGATACCACCTCCATCTATAGAAAACTAAGAACCTAAAAGAAATCACCAAGTTTAAAAAAAAGGACAATAATACCCTTGATTGGTTAGATACAACACTAGCCTCATGCATCCATGAAAACATTGTTCAATTAGTTACAAAATTGTTCTAATCGGTTCACAATTTAGACAATTCTCTTTCTCATGGTAGGAATTTTGAATAACCCACAAAACATATATATTCACACAATTCTAATTCTTAAGGAATGAACTCATGAAAATGATCCAAAATGCATAGTCACCCTGAACACAAGGAAAGACACTATTTTTATAATCTTTCAAAAGATAAAAAAATCCATCCCAATAATGTCTCATATCCTTCCATGTAATGTACCATATATAGTATAATAAGAAAAAAAAAATATTACAACAATTACTAATGGAATAACAAAATATAGAGAATCACAACACCAAAAATGATACCTTTATTGATACAAATCCATGTTCATTTACCTCTTCATGGGGGAAACCTCTAGCAGAGTAGAGCTCTATTATAATAATTATCAAGACAAAACTTTATCATGCCTTCTGCTCCTATTTATTCTAATTATATCTTCTAAAGAACATTCTAGAGGACGATCTTTCTAGAATCATAATATGCTATTAAGTCTTCTTACATTAGACTTGTTCATATTATTAAATGGGAACTAGTAACTAATGTTTGTCTTTATTACTTAGAAAATATATTATTCTACCTATATAAGGAGTTGAGGAGGTTAGGTCCCTAACATGTCCCCCCCCTTGAAGAGAAACATTTTCCTCAAGGCTCGAGATGACTAAATTGTCGTCGAATGGAACTCAACACCTAGGTGGCACATTTTGGAGTTGTATATTTCCACGAACTAACACTTCTTTGATTGTCGCTAATGAAGACTACGCTCATGATGGTCCAAGACCTCTTGGGGCTACAACCAAATTGAACCTTCTTCATCCAGCTCAGGGAGACTGGTTTGATTATGGATCTTAGTTCCAATCACTTTCTTTAATCATGAGAGATGAAAAACATAATGGATCTTAGAATGAATAGCTAGCTTGTAGGCAACAGGCCCCACTCACTTGAGAATTGTATAAGGACCATAAAATTTGTAGGCATGTTTCTAATAGTGTTCAACTTTGAGTGAAGTTTTATTATAAGGTTTCAAATGAAGAAAATCATCATTTCCTTCAGTGAAGAATGAATAATAGTCACTCGAACTATAATATTGTAGTCAACCTGTTGAACGTTGGAGAAACCTGACATGTATAGAAACAATGATGGATTTTTCCTGCAGACTTCTTGAAATGGAGTCATGTGAGTGGTAGTATGGTAAGATGTTTTGTACCACCATCCATCTATAGGTAACCACTAAGGCCACTGATTTTTTTGGTCCAATGCATTTAAAACCACAAATATGCTTCCGAACACTTGTTATGAACTTCAGTTTGTCCATCAGTATGGGGATGATCAGTCGTGCTGAGATGCAATTGGGTTCCTTGGAGCCTCCATAATTCTTGTCAAAAATTATTGGTGAAGGTTAGATCTTGGCTAGAGACAATAGAATGATGCATGCCATGGAGTTTAAATATATTATCCATAAAACTTTTAGCAACTATGGATGAAATGAACGAGTGTTGAAGAGAAAAGAAATGAGCATATTTGGAAAGATGATCTATTACCACTATGACGATTGAATTAATCCTTTATATAGGTAAACCAAAAATAAAATCCATAAAAATATCCCACCAAATAGCAAGAGAATCGAAAGTGATTGGAGTGTTCCTAGAGATTTTAATGTTTCTCCCTTATTGAATTGATAGGTATCTAATTCAACCATAAAGGTGCAAATGTCCAGTTTCATACTATCCTAGAAAAAATAACATTTGACCCTTTCATAGGTTTCAGTAAACCATGAATGTCTAGTTGTGGATGAAGCATGCAACTTAGAGAGAACTAAGCATTTATGGTTCAATTTTTTTCTTAAATACAAATTACTTTTATAGTGAAGCTCTTTATTGTGCCAAGAGTACCATGGAGAATCTTGAGGATACTGTTGAATTTTTTTTATCAGGATAGAATGTTTGTGGTCTCGCAACCATTCCTATCAAAGATCTTGAAGCTAGTTTACTAAGATGAAGGAGAGGGAAAAAAGGGACCCTTCTTATTAATATTTCCTTGAAAGAGATTCAACAACCACATTCTATTTTTGCTTCCTGTATATGATTTCATAATCATATCCAAATATATTGGTCATCCATTTTTGTTTCTTTGAGGATGAAATTATTTGTTCCAGAAAATACTTGAGGCTATGATGATTGGTTTTAATTTGGAAATGTTTCCCAAATAAATAAGGACACCAAAGATCCACTAAATGCAAAATAGACAACACTACCTTTTCATTGGTTGAGTGACCCAAATTTAGCTCTGATAGTTGTTTGCTAGTGAAAGCCAAAGGTCTGCCATATTGCATTATGACTACCCCAATTCATTTCCCTGACACATTGAATTACAAGACAAAATTCTTGGTGAAGTCGTGTAGTGCACGTAGAGGGGTTGTGCACATGGCATATTTCAAGGCTTGGAGGGAAGATAAGATATTGAACTCTAGCTAAAATAATTCTTTTTAAGGATTGCGAGAGGAGATGCAATTTTTCCATAATTCCAAACAAGCTTGAAATACTATCATGTTAAACCGAGGAAACCAAAAAATATTTTAAGAGTTTTAGGGAGAGGAAATCCGTCATAGCTTTAATTTTATTAGGCTCCACTTGTACACCATCCTTTCCTACAATATGACCTAGGTACTCAACTTCAGAATAACCAAAAACACATTTAGATTATTTGAGAAAATGATTGTTCTTAGAGAATATATGGAGAACTTGATCCACATGGGAGACATGGGCTTGCCAAGTTTTACTATAGATGACAATACCATCAAATAAAACTAAGAAAGAGTGATGGAGGAAAGGACAAAATATATGATTCGTAAGACTTTGAAAAGTGGAGGGGGCATTACAGAGGCCAATGGGCATGAGAAAGAATTCATGGCGATCTTCATGAGTTTTAAAGAAAATTTTGGGGATGTATTCCTCTTTCATGCATATCTACCGGTATCCCAAATGGAGATCAAGTTTTGTAAAGTATTTGTCACCACTCAATTCATCCAAAAGGTCATTAGTGAAAGGAATGTGAAATGTGTCTTTGATTGTGACCTTGTTGAGAGAACGAAAATGATGAAACATGAGCAAAGTGCCTTCTTTATTGAGTACCATGACTACTAGAGAAGAATAGGGGATGGTACTATGATAGATAACATCTCCTTCTAGCAATTATTGAACATTTTTAACAATTTCATTTTTCTAGGAAAAGAGATGATGACAAGGGAGAACATTAGATGGGACAGTAACAGGTACTAGAGGAATGGAATGATAATGGGAACCATGCGAAGGGAAAATTCCATTAGGAGTGTTAAATATAACTTGGTTTCAGGAGAGTATAGATTGGAGTTCAAGGTGAAGAAAGGGTGACTTATTGGTTTGAATGGTATATAGTTGGGAAATAATTCAAGAGTGATATTTTTTGA
>ML780571.1:347914-358427 GCA_009831015.1 Picea engelmannii | reverse complement strand
ACCTCTTATTTTCTCACCAAGGTGACAAAAAGGGTGCAACAATCTCAATACCTCTTCTCGAGAGAATCACTATCTCTTTCTCATCAATAATTTTCCAGTCATAGTCACTATGATCCAAACCAAGATATCGATCAAGATTTATGGATTCCATAAGTACTCGGGCCTCCATTGGCCCAAGGACACCTTACTTCCACGTGGAATCCATGTGGTATCTTAATACTTGTGCCATCAACCATTGTCTTATGGGTCAATTTCGTAGTGACATGTGTTACTAGTAAACCACATTGGCTATCATACTCGAATCCTGACATCATCATGATGTCAACCTCTCTCGGATTGGTCACAAGGACATTAATGGTAGATATATGTCTCTCCAATTGATAGATTGATGACTCCCCTAAAGTCATTGAATCTTGTGTCATATTCGACATTTTTGGCCACAACAGAACCTTTCTAACCTTTCAAACTCCAGTGAATGAATTATATTTGGCCATGTCTATATCTAACTATCCATCTCAAAGTCTACTCTATAAAGGTTTTTTTGTCCTCCACGAACCACTCTTGTCTCGTCAACCATTCCACTGGTGACATGTGTCGGCCCTAAGCACACATTAATTTCCACCTATCCTAACATGTGGTTCTGCCACTTCCTTCTACCTAGGTTAACATGTGGTATTCATAACTCAACACAATGTTCTATCTCAAGAACCTCAAGTCACCTTGACATGTGGCACAGTCTCTGCTAGAAAAGTGGTACCCTTTCCACCCAACACATGTAATTTGACTTTCCACAGATTCTCTCCTATAGGTGATAAGTCATCATGACACATGGCACAATCCTTGCTTGAAACATGAAGCCATCCACATCAGCATCTTAATCCCTTAGATAGGATATCAATGGTCTAGATATCCTTTCAAATTTCCTTCGATAACAATAGATCAAGGGTCGATATATCCACTCAGAGTTCCTTTGTCCATGGTAGATTAATAGTCCATATCTTCTCTCGAAATTCCTCCATCCACGGTAGATAAAGAGTCCAAATATTCTCTTGGAGTTCCCCTTTCCATGATAGATCAACGATCCATATATTCTCTTGGAGTTCCTCCATCTATTATAGGTAAACATTCCATATCTTCTCTTGGAGTTTCTCCTTCGAAGTGCATTTCCTCCGAGACTGCAACTTACTTCGAACAATACCCTGCAATGAACAGCTAGGATCTACTATCTGGTCAGATTGACGACTAAGATTAAATCATGCTACTAAACCGATTGAGGGTGTATATATAACCATCACTCCAATCAATTACTAAGATCCTCTATGGAAAAAAGAGAGTTTACAAGGATCTACGCCAGATAATTTATCTTTCCTCTACATTGATCAATGGTTATGATCTTATCGGAGGGATTCTTCTGACAGGTCAATGATCCATGTTACACTCAATTTATCCTCGAGAGGATAGATCTGTTAAAAATTATTGATATTCATCCTCCCCTTCAAATCAACGGTGGTAAATTATCCCTGACTCTATGCCAGTTACTTGACTTGTTAACTTCCAACTTAAGGACTTATCCAATTCCATAGTTCTTCTAGGTTATTTATAAAGGTTTATCGAGACATCAAGGCTCTCTCCTTTCCTACAAAGAACATTAAGGTTATCCCTTTCACCATTTATGTATGGGTTCTCGTCTCATATAAGCCATCACTACAAGATAAGAGATTTCATGGGGAGTTAAGGTTCTATTTTCATGCAAAAGTCTTTCTTAAATACTGGGTATTTTGATACCTGAATAAAGGTTCCTTTATCCACTCCTTGTATATGTGGTTTAAAATATGTGACCATTCTAGGACTTAGAGTCCTGGCTAACTCCACATCCAAGATATAACCCCTATTTTACTACCCTGTCTGGCCTCCTCGGGCCACTATTACAGTTAAGGTCCCATTCCTTCTAGAAGCAGGGTTATAGTGATTCTTTTCTTTCACATGAGACCCATTACGACTATCGTATTATTGTCTACATAGGATACAAGAACATTCACTTCTTGACCATCTTATAGGTCCACCACTATTCAAGTGCACATACTTGCAAATGGCACATGATTCTATCCAAGTAACAAACTTATACATTTAGTTATACAATATAAGAATCAGTCATTAATTTACCAAATAGGAGAAAGCACATAGATACTTATATGTTAAAAATTATATCCATCCAACCAAGTAAGTGTGTTTTCCTTTCCACGCAACAATAGAGTCTACATGCTCAGTCACATCGATTCCAGGCCACCCCCTTGCCAAGCCATGATACCACCATGGAATTTTTTTTCACTCCCTCGTGCATTCTCTCGCAAAAACTCTCCCTCCTATCTCAAGCCTCTTCAATGCTTATAAAATTCCTTCCTAGCATCAAGCTAGCAACCTCTCAACTCAAGATTGGTTCTTGGGTTCTCATAATCATCCTGCAACAAGCTCCCTTGTTTGAGACTACCCTCTTCTCCTTTGGAGGCTCAAACTCCTCTCCTTGTGTGTCTCCTACACTTGAAAAATCCTAGGGAATGTTCTCTACCTATCCCCTATCTTGTATCACAAGGTGAAATATATGAGATGAATAATAATATGTGGAATATAAATATTTAGCAAGCAGTAATGGAACAACAATATTATAGCTATAACAATACATAAATAACACAAAAGATATCACATTTATTAGAGATAACAATGTTCACTTTCCTCTTCTAGGGGGAAACCTCTAGTAGAGCAGAGCTCTATTACAATAATCTCCAAGAAAAAATATCCAATACATCCTATTCTTATTTATACTAATTCTAACTTCTAAGGAAACTTCTATAGAAATATCTTTCTAGAAGAGGAAGCTTCTATTAGGTCTTCTTAGATTGACATATTCTCCTTTATTTATTAGGACTTATTAACTATTATCAAGATTTATTACATATAAAGAATATCCTACTAACAAATGAACCACAAAGAGGGGCTATAATTGGATCCTAACATGCCCTCCCCTTCAAAATAATCCATGTCATCAAGGCTATAGGATTATAATCTGTTGGAGTATGGTCGTTGTTTCCCAAGTCACATCCTCTAGTGAGGTGTGATTATACTTGATCAACACTTCCTTGATAGTTCTACCATGCAAATGACGTTCATGGGAATTGAGAAATGCTTCTGGTTGGAGACAAAGGGAACCTTATTCATTTAATTCTAGAAGGATGTTTTAGACATTGCAATTATGTCCGACCACATTCTTCATACGAGAAACATGGAACACCAGAAGGATTTTGGAAGTAGATGCAACGACCAATTTGTAGGCCACTAAATGAATACGCTTGATGATCTGGTAGGCCCCATAAAACTTGGGTGTTGTCTTGTGATGTACCTTAGCTTTGATATTTTTTTGTTTGAGGTTGGAGCTTGAGAAACACCTCATCACCTTACTAAGAAACCCTTTCTGAATGATGTTGGTCCTCCTATTTCTTCATATGATTTTGGGCCATGTGGAGGTTATCATTTAGAGCTGCTAGGGTGGTTGTTTGACCTTGCATCATTGTATCAATAAATTGGACCTTTGATTTGCCTGGAATATAGGTAGTGACTGTAGGTGGGGGTTGGCCATACACTTCTTCATATGGGGTCATTTGAGTAGATGTATGATAGGAAGTATTGTACCACCATTCGACCAAGGGGAACCATTGCACCCACTTGTGTTGTTTGCTGGAAGAAAAAAAACCTCAAGTAGGTTTCCAAACATTTGTTGACTACTTCCATCTGATTGGGGTTGATTGGTTGTGTTCATTTTCAGTTGGATGCCCTGAAATTTAAGTTGTTCTTGAAAAAATGTGTTGGTGAAAATTGGGTCACGATCAGATACAATATAGGTAAGTATGCCATGTAACTTAAAATTATGATGAAGGAAAAAATGTGCTTACTAGTGTCGGTGTGAAAGGGTGGGGTAAGGCACAAAAATGAACATACTTGAAGAGGATATCAAACACCACCATGACGAGGAAATTGTTTCCATATTTAGGAAGTACCACTATAAAGTATATGGAAATGTCTATCCACATAGAAGCTGGAGTGGGTAGGGCTTATAGATTTCCTAGAGACTTGATAGTTTCACCTTTATTAAATTGTTACATGTCACATTCGGTGACAAAGGGAAGGATATCCTTATTCATGCCTGTCCACAAAAAAGAATGAAGGGAATGAGCTAGGTCCTTTGGAATCCTAAATGACCCACAATAACTAATGAGTGCAACTCATTTAAGAGCCTCAACTTGAGTGCTAGCAAAGGCAATAGATCCAGGAGATCCTTATATATGAGAATATTCTTCTGCCAACTATATCCAATGGAAGGATTAGGGTCCTCCTAAAGGCATTGAACTAACGACTAGAGAGTCAATTTATTTAGCCAGTCTTTGGTTATTTATTCAAACCAATTAGGGAACATTAAGGATAAGGAAAATATCCATCCATCCTCCTCATGTTTTCTAGACAATGCATCTACTAATATATCTTATTTTCCTTTTTTATATATGATTTCATAATCATAGTCCAACATTTTCATCAACCACTTGTTTTGTTTGAGGGAGGATAACCATTTCTCCTAAAAATACTTCAGACTATGGAGATACATTTTGATATTCAAATGACAACCCAAAAGATATGGCCACCATGTGTGCACCACATGGATAATGGCCATAATTTATTTTTCATATGTATATCTGCCTAGATTTCGGCCACTCAATGCTTTTCTAGTAAAGGCCATAGGCCATCGATCTTGTGTGATAATTTCACCTAGAATAGTGAGAGAGGCATATGATTCCACCACAAAGGTGTTTTTGAATTCAAGAGAAGCTAGGACAAGAGTATTTCACATAGACCTCTTTAACTCTATGAAGGATTTCTCAACATAAGGTGTCCAATGAAATGCATTCTTCTTAAGAAGTTCGTTTAAGGGATTATCAATTTTTCCTTAATAGTGGAAAAATTTCCCGCATTAGCCTATGAGATTGAGAAAATCCATTAGGATATTTAAAGTCATGGGTCTTGGACACTCCTGCATAGCTTGTATATTTTTGGGGTCCAATTTTACCCCTTCTTGACCGACAACATGTCCCAAGTATTCCACTTCACTTGCTCAAAAGGAACATTTGGTCTTTTTGATGAACAATTGGTTGCGCTGCCGCAAATGAAGGACTTTGTACACATGTATAAGGTGGCTATCCCAAGTGTGGTTGTATATGAGGATGTCATAAAAAACAATGAGGAAAAACTACCGAATTTATGTTTTCAATATTTTATTCATGAAGCTTTGAAAGGTGGATGGGGCATTGAAAAGGCCAAAAGGTATGACCAAGAATTCATAATGTTCTTCATGAGTTTTGAGAAATTGAGAAATATCACCATGTTGGTAGTTATTCAACAATATTTCCATCCTTTGGGAACTGATGATTTCAAGACAACCCATTTGGAGACCTCTAAGGGTATAGGTGTGAGCCTCTTGGGTGAAGGTCATACATAAATCTTGATAATCGATTATGATTGGTCCCAGAGTGTGAATCCATTCCACACCCAAAACTATATCGCAAACACCCATGGAAATAGAGATAATGTGGTTTTTTCAGATGATAATCACCAATTTGGAGTTTGACATTCTCACAATGGCCCCCTCACTTCATTGTACCACCATTAGTGATACAAATTTGAAAATTAGAAATAGGGAAGACAAAGAAATGGGTCTCTTCAGCAAGCCTGCAATATATAAAATTACAGGTGCTACCACTATCAATAAACACCAAAAATGGCCTAGGCTTGATGTATCCATTTATCTTCAATGTATGTGTGACCAAAATACCCAAGAGGGCATGCAGAGATATGATAGGATCCTTTGGTGTCACTGGGGAGGCAACAAAATCTTCAACATGAACACTTGGTTGAACAACCTCTGGGTCAAGATCCTCATATGATGCTATTACGTCATAGGAAGAGGAAGTTGATACAACAATTTGGATGATTTTTTTCCCCTACATTTATGTCTCGGTGAATGCTTTTCATCACAATACTAGTAAAGTCCTTTGTTACGATGTTGTTCCATTTTTGCTAGAAATACCTTTTGGGCCTTAAACGTTTGTCTCAAATATGGGATAGACTCAGGGCAAGGATCACTGAGGAATGTATCCTTCATTGTTGGAGCAAGAAGGATGGTCTCTACATCCAGTGCTAATTGGCATGCCTACAACTAGGTAGTAGGATGATGCATGCTCACATGAGCCTTGATGGCTTCCTTTAAGCCACTGATACAAAATTCAAGGTAAAATTCATGATATAAGCCCTTGGTTTACATATACAATTTTTCAAATGCCGTGATGAACTCTTTGATTTGTCTAGTTTGGAACAACTTAGTGATCTTTCCCAAAAAATGTGATTCCCTATCAAAACAGGCACAAACTGCTTTAGTGAATATGTTCCAAGTGGGTAGTGTTGGATAAAATTTCTTATTCCATTGTCACCAGTTCCAACGTTCTTTATCCAAGTACAGAACCTCTACATGGAGTTTTCTATCATCATCTCAAATATCATGAATGGATAAGTATTGTTCCATTATGAGAAACCCATCCGGTGGCGTTGGAACAATCAAATTTATGCATGTCAACTTTTGGCACCTTATTCCAAGAGGGTGGAGAAGCCCAAGGGGATTGAGATGAGTGAGTATAATCATAATGGGAATACCAAGGGTCCTCAGGATTGGGCTCAACAGTCTTACTCTTGATAGTTTCTCCAGAGTGTGATATTTCATGTCAAGCATAGTTTGTAAGATGGTTTCAAGGAAACCATTTTTTGTTATAGGTTGGACACCTTTTCCTCCAAGGTTTCTTGGTACTGAGAGTGGGTGTTAGGCATGGTAGAGGATTAAGTAGTAGAGGATGTGTCAGGACAAAAAATACATGCATAGAATTGATAGGTACTTGGGTTATCGAGACAAAGAGAGGAATATAATGGGATAGGTGTCAAATAAGGGTGTCCCAGAAAGGGTTGGGTCTGCCTAAAAAAAGGGACTTTAAATGAAGGGTACCACTATGATCAAAATGAACAGAGGAATCCAATGGAACAAATCTCAAATAAGGGTGCAACCTTGCCCCAAACTTGTTTTTTTTTTTTTTACTCATGCGGAGGTATACTTCCATCTAAGTAATACTCCAGTGATGAAATGGCCAAATGCTTAATAGGAAAAAATCTATAGGATTTTTTCAACCAAAATGTAGGAGACACGGTTGCACGACAATAAATATTTTCTTATCTGTTTATGTTTCCATCCCAAGGGTTAGGGCATTCAAGGTTTCTACAGACAAGGGTTTTCCCTGTGCTATAGCTCTCTGATATACATTCAAGGTCCAACAATATTACTTGGCCAAATATCTCAGGGAAACAAATAAGGAGGCTATATTGTTCCCTTATCCATAAAACTAAACTACCTAGGTACTAGAGAGTATATTCCCGAGTGTTTTTCTCATTGGCACGATAGTAGTGAGGAAACCGATTGGTTTATCTACAAATGGCTTCAAGATATCTAGGATGATCTGTATACATGTGTTTTCAGATGTGCTACCACTCAAACGGGTACCAAAATGGGTTACAAGGGTGGAAAACAATGTGCACTTAAGTACCACTTGTATTTCCTACATGTATGATTCCCTGACCATGGGCTTATGCATGGAAATATATATATATATATATATATATGTAGCTTAAATAAATCAGAATATGTCTCTACCATGAAGAAAACTTATCCCACAAGTTCTTCCTAAGAAGAATCTTTGATACCACTTGCAATATACCAGCTAAATAATCATATATGAAAGAAAATTATTTAGTGATCAATAAAGGAAAAACAATATTATACCTAGAACTCCCAATGGGGTTGGATCCAATGGTGGAATGAGACGAGTTTTTCACCATTGGGCAAGGTTCAAATCCTATGAGGGCCTAACTTGGAGCCATGGGGGAACCTTGAGGTAGTGGTTGAATGTGTGGTTGCACCATGAGATATTATATTAAATAATATCATGACCCATTCACACATAAGTGAATCAAAGCCCACCCCTATGTCCTCCAAAAGTTTTCAAACCCGTAGAGCTGTAGACCGACTAGAAAGTGTCATGTAAATGGAAGGAAATATGTAAAAATGAGGTCTTAAGTTTGATTCTCATCTCGATTTACTCATGCCTCATGCTTGTGGCCTATGTGGACGCACCTACATGTTATAGAGGTAGCAGATGGGATTCGACCTCGTCTCACATGAGTACGCGAAATGCCCGTTGCATATTCTGCTAGTACAAAAGAAAAAAAACAATATTATACCTAGAACAATACCAGAATAACACCATAAAGAGAACCTTTATTAGAGATAGTATTTTTCACTTTCCTCTTCAAGAGGGAAACCTCTAGTAGAGAAAATCTCTATCAAAATGATCTCCAAGAAAAATTATTCAATACCTCCTACTCTTATTTATACTAATTCTACCTTCTAAGGAAACTTCTAGTGGAATATCTTTCTAGAAACATAAGATTACATTAGGTCTTCTTACATTGACTTATTCTCCTTTATTTGTTAGTCCTGCTTAACTAACGTCGACCTTTATTACATATAAATCATATCCTACTAACTAAAGGACAACAAAGACGGGTTAGGATCATATCCTAACATAAGGAACTAGTTTCCCACATGGTTCAAATTGAGAAGTGTGACATGGTACTCGATGGTACCCCTTGTCTGGTAGTTTCTATTGTCCTAGACGTGTCTTCCCATAACTTCATTTATTGAGGTGGTTGGTTTCTCAACCAATGGTCGTTTTCTCATTAACCAACTAGCCTTGTCACCAATACTAAGTAGAAGTCTGAATATTCCAAAATATCTTAGAAAAGAAGTTTGGGTCATCTTGACATAATGAAACCCTTCTCTAGGTTTCCTCTAGTGGTGTCATAGCATGTACTCAAAGATTCACCTCCACAGTCAGATGTTCTTAATTAGAAATAATTAATAATACGTTTATATGTTTTGCATGTCATTTCATGGAAATCATTAAACGTGATTAAATACATGCTGGGAAACATGGGTCTTACAATCCGCTTCCCCTTAAAGGAGCATCATCTTCACTGTTCTTTTCAAAAACAACTTCCATGACATTAAGTTTCAACTACTTCATCAATGTTTTCATCTTATTGATCTAGTCCTTTCCAAACTCTTGGGATTTAGGATATGGATACAATAATTCAAAACAAAAAATATGTTTATTTTAGTTTCATGGAAAAACATTTAATTGTTGTTCACAACTCGAGGGAAAACAATTCACATATCAACATAGTACTTGTCTGTGTAGTTCATGGATATACATCCATATGGATTTCATTCTTACTCAACTCACTCTTTTCCTTGGTATACCCATTGTGTGCATGATCCCAATAAACATATGAAATTTTTTTAAAGACTCCACCGAGTCTTTCACATGAGCTACCCAAGTCTCCCCTTCCTTGCGATTACTCTCCTTTTGGGGCTTAGGATCAAGAATCCCCTTCTCTTCTATGTAATCCATAGGATGATCCATCTTGCCTACCCAGGATTTCTAACACAACAGGTGTTTCAGAGACTTTTTTGAGTGTTACAAATGAAATGTCCCCGAAGCTTTCTCTACCAATTTATCCCTTTGTATTGCTATGTTGAAATCATCCCTTCAAACTATAATGCTACAACAAAACATTCTTATGGTGATCATGACTTATCACAGGGTTATCTTGTCACAAAAATGTCCCTCTTCCATACTTTCATATTTCAAAACCACTATCTCTCCCCCCTAGACAAATCCTTTCATCTCACCTATGTTCATATGTATACACAAATTGGTGAGATACCAACACCAACATCTATCAAATTTCAAATATGTTACCTACACATTTTTATCTTCACATTTGCATTTCATTTTGAAAAGTGTTCCATATTGGAACCAGAGTTCACAAACATGATATTTTCTTCTCATAATAGTTTGGCTCTTTACAACCAACAAGCAGTGGTCTTTCTCATGGAATTACAATATTTCCATTACCAAGACCCTCCTTCCTTCAATTCAATATTTACATATCCAAACAAACTATTAGTTTCTCATGAAGATATATTCTCATTTCAAATTTACAATGACATTACAAACAATTCTTAATTTATGCATTATATCAATTGCATCACATTTATCTAAAAATGAAATCAAACATCGTTCCTTACATATGCATCATTTCAACATACCAAGCTTTTCCAAATGCAATTCAACATTAAATGAATTTAATCAATGTGCCAATGTCCATGGCCACATTCACACACAATACACCATTGCATTGGTTTTAGATAATCACTTTTCATGTTAATAACTCTTTTCATGGTGTCTTGGAGCTCATCCAACCTCTTACCATGTGGTTCCTTCATACACATTTATTATTACAACAAGGCTAT
>ML780571.1:314306-342599 GCA_009831015.1 Picea engelmannii | reverse complement strand
ATCAAACTTCCTCATATCAATCTTAGGAACGTGGTTGGTATTCAAACCAAAGTTGGAGTTTCTCCATTCTTGATTCACCTTCCTTGTGTCCTCATCATGAATTTCATGGGATGAATTTTCAGTTTTGGGTGTCTTCTCTGTTATGAAATTTTTCATTACTTCCATGATCTTAACTTCCATTGAATCCATCTTAGTATCCAACTTAGCTTCCATTGAATCCATCTTAGTATCCAACTTGGCTTCCATTGAATCCATCAACTTAGCTTCCATTGAATGCATCTTAATATCCAACTTATCTTCCATTGAATCTCTCATCTCTTGTAGTTCATCTTTGGTTACTATCTTCTTTTGTAAATCATTTATGTCCCTACGCATTTCTTCACCTTCATCAAGAGTCCAATTAGGATTTTATGGAGGATTATTTGGTGTAGGAGGTCCCTTTTTGGGTGGCATGTTGGCCAAATATCACTTTTGAGTTTTGATTTTGAGGTGGTTCTACTAGACAATATTTATTTTGTTATATCTCCCAAGTTTTGGACCTTCTAGGTATGAAACTTTCCTTTAGGTAGGTCTCTGATATTTCTTCTCTGAAATTCCACAGGTCTTATCAAAATTGGATGTGCCAAGTGGAATTTACGGTAACTTCCTCACAACTTGCTGATTTTTGGCCTTTCCAGGAGATTTCACTTGTATAGAATTCCTCGCACAAAATAATTTATATCAAATTCTAAAACTCACACCCAAAATACTAAAGACTGTCCACGATCCAATGAAACCAGTCCCACTCAATTTGGATACTCTAGCAAGAATTTATGCTTGTTTTACCTGGAACACCTTCTTGAGACTAGTCAATAGGACTAGTCAGATACCCTATCTTACACAAGGTGTATCTACAAATGTCAGATGACCCAAAAGCTGAACTTTTTACCAAGGATGTATTACTAATTTCTGTAAATGTCCTCCAAAGTATAGGTTCTGAAACGTTACAGAAAATTTTGTATAGTGAAAATTCCTCAATGACTCATTTCAGGATGATTCCCAAACCCTATCTTGTACAGGATGTATCTCCGAAGGTATAAGGCCTCAGGAGCTGAATTTTGAACCCAACGTACCTTGACCTGTGTAATAAATACCCTCCAAGCGGTTTCTTCTGAAATGTTGTAGAAAAAAAGTTATATTGAAAATTCCACAGTGTCTCAGATGTAGCAGCAAAACCCCAGACCTTGAGCTCTGAAACCATATGTTAAGAACCAAACATCAATATAGCATAGAAAAACCTCAGGAAAAGTACTCAATGCCTTGAAAAAGAGATAATTTCAAATAATAAGCCGCTTCGAGGGGGAAACCTCCCTTTACCTCACTTAAATGTTCAAGTACAAGATGATTCAAAATGAAAATGTCTCCTTGGTATATATAGGAGAATAGGAGGTATAATTACAATTAATGGCCTAAAGCCGACATAATTAAAATAACATTACTAATCTAAATTACAACTAATGGCCTAAAGCCGACATAAATAAAATAGCATTACTAATCTAATATGCCCCAATTAAGGGGTAATGAGCCAACATTAGGGCTTAACATATATCATGTTAAATAAAAATATATCATGCCTATACATATATCATGTTAAATAAAAATACATGTACCACAACTTTTAAATTAGAAAATGTTCTCATATATTTCCTAGCATATATGTATTCACTTGTCACATTATCCTCAATGTTTTTGTGACTGCAAACATAAAATAAAATATTTCAATTGTCTCTATCATCACACAAATATAAAAATTCTCATGCAAAACCTTTTACATGCATGAGCATATCAATTTCTCACCCCAGAGAATCACAATAGGCAACAAGAAAGAGTTAAGGTATTCTTCCACTTTTATAATTCCTTTAGACACCTAGATATTTTCATCTGTACTGAATTATTTTCAAGGCTTCATTGCCTTTGCATAATATGGAATTTCAAAAAGGTAATTCTTTCAAACATACTCATTATTTTAGGATACAACAAGTTTTTTATATATCCCTCCCAAAATCATTTTATCTTGGGAAGAATTTGTCTATTAGTTCAAGTCCAGTTCTGGACAACCCAAGAGTCCAACTGATCAGTTAAGGGAATACAACAATATTCCCTATAAATATGGTGAAACCATTAAATATTTTAACCTTTGTTTCACCAATCTATATAATCAAATTCCTGAACTAATTTGTTCTCGAAATTAAGTTTCGTTCATGCATTATTATAATTTTTTACCTTCTCCTTATCATCATAGACTTGAAGAAAATGATATTGAAAATATTGGTTTCTCCCTTCACACTTCCCTGGAATATGAAGATCAACTTGAAATAATGGGTCTTCCTAAGGGAGACTTGGTCAAGAAAACACACATGTCTACCAGTCTACATCTCATGAAAGATATGAATAATAGGATGATAGCCTATGAACGAAAATGAATTTCCTCTTCCTCTTCCCCTAAGGCTTCTTATTCTTCCCTAACACCTTTTAGAAATACCAATGAAATACATTTTCATCCAAAGGACATAATGAATCACAATTGGTGTAACTTTTGTCAATAAAATCATGACGAGAACACTTGTGAAGTTAAAAGAAATGATAGAGATAAGATCTTTGGAAAAAGACCCAATACCATGATCGTTGTTTTAGATTGGGATGAACTAGAGGATGTTATGGTAGTCAATACCAAGAATAAATCTTACACTTCCAAGAGAAAATTTGATCTTCCCTCCACTTCTTTTGCCCCAAGCTCATATTCTCAAAATGTTGATACAAAAAATGCCAGAACTTTAAGTGATTAAGGAGTATCTTCTCCTCTTCCCTCTTCTAATTACAATATCCTTAACCATTTGGATAATATCAAAGTTGATGCTACCCTTTTTTACATGGTTGTAATCCCAAAACAAGAGAAGCATCTTAAGGACTTTATGGAAAGTAAGGTTTCCACCATAACCAATATATTTGAAGATTCGAAGGAAGAGGATTCAATTATAAATAGGATATGTGTAAATAACTTTAGTAATCCTCTTAAAAACCACCCTTTCTATATTTCGGTAAAAATCATGGATAAAGTAACTCATTGTTTCCTAATTGATGGTGAATCTTGTCCGAGTGTGATGTCTAAAACTATCATGGAAGATCTGGGCTTATATTTTACCAATGAAAATTATAGAATCATGCTCTCTTATAATAATTTAGAAGAATCAACTATACATGAAAACAATGATGTAACACTATTTTTGTGTGCACATCCAGATATGAAGACAATTATCAATATCCAAATAATTGACATGTCGGTGAGTAACTACTCAATTATTTTGGGAAGGGTCTAGAAAGCCTTAACTGGTGGATACCTTCCACTTGATGGTACACATTTATCCATCCCTCGAAATGGAAATAACATTATAGTTCTTAGGGAAGAAATGATTTCAACTTATATAGTGTATTCCCCAACCCAATGTAAATTATCTCAAAGAATATTTAGGGGTGTACTATATATTTGCTGATGTAAGTGACACTATACTTGAACCAATTTATCTTGATGATGGAATGTGGAATATGCATTTTGATGGCTCATTTTCTAATGAAGGTAATGGAGCTAACATGATTCTATGTTCCCCTATAATCAAAATTCACAATTTCTCTTATAGATTGGAATTTGCTTGTACAAACAATGTTGTTGAGTTTGAGGCCTTATTGTTGGGCTAAATGCATATAACCTTGGTTTTGTCCACCTTATAGTATTTGGTGATTCTGAACTTGTTGTGAACCTTGTATGGAATATTTATTTACCAAACAATAAGTTACTTAAGCATTATACCAAATCTTTTTGGATGTTGATTTCAAATTTGTTATCATTTAACATCACACATGTTAAAAGGGAACTTAATTCAATGAAGTTGTTTTTGTAGCTTTCCCTACTCAACATATTTTACCTCAAATACCTAATTTCACATTCCAATCTCTATACCATCCTCATCTATCTAACAATGTACAATCAAGGCAAGTTTTCCCTAGTGATGAAGGAATTTGCAATTTCATACAAAAGGAACCTTTTAAGCCCAAATAAATCATTTCTATTGAGGATGACAAATTTCCTAAAGGCCTGACTCCTCTCGAAAGTTTATTTTTGTCAAGCGATGTAGGAATAATAGAAACACATAAAGAAGAGGAGTCAAAAATGAAAGTTTGTGATACCATTTCCCTGATTACTGGGGCATTTGAATCTCCAAAGATCTTTAAATTAGGTTCCCAATGTTCTAATGAAGAGAAAGATAAATTCATAGAATTACTTCATGACTTTCAATATGTTTTTTCATGGTATACAAGGATCTTCGTGGTTTTGATCATGCTCTCATACAACATGCCATTCCTATCAAGGAAGGGGAAAAACCAGTTAGGAAATGGAAAATACCTATTAATTGTGCACTTGAAGCCACTATTACGAAATAATTAGAATTTTTTTGAAAGCTAATATAATCTTTCCAGTTAAGTATTCTGAATGGGTTTCAAATATGGTCCTTGTTCAGAAAACTAATGGTCATATTGGATTATGTGTTGATTTCCGCACATTAAACATGGAAAGTATCAAAGAACATTTTCCACTTCCTAATATGGATTTAATTTTACAACAGGTTGCAGGGTATCAAATGATGGCATTACTTTACAGGTTTTCTAGGTATAATCAAATCAAGGTAAAAAGGACCGATATATATAAAACAACATTTACCACATGCCAGGGAAAATTTTCTTATGAACGTATATCATTTGTTTTATCCAATGCAGGTTCCACCTTTCAAAGAGATATGGATATATATTCTGATGATCTAATAGGTAATATTATCCAATTCTCTATTTATTCTAAAAGTTGGTTGGATCATTTGAATCATGTTAGAAAAGTTTTCATCCGCTCCAGAAAATTGTGTTTCTTTAAATCCTTCCAAATCTATTTTCAGTGTCATGAAGGGTAAGCTTCTTGGTAACATTATTTCTAATTTAGGGATAAGTATAGATCTTGAGAGGATTACTACCATTATAAACCTCCCTACCCCCACCTCCAAGAAAGAAGTTCAAGCTTTCATGGGCATTATTAATTTTGTTCGTAGATTTGTTCCTTATTTTGTTGTCATGGTTAAACCAATCCATAATATTTTGAAGAAATATCATTCTTTTTCTTGGACATATGATGTCAATAATGCTTTCCTTAGGATTAATAAGATGATTAGTTATGTGCCAGTTTTGGCGAAACATAATTTTGAGAAAGATTTTATCGTATATACCAATTCCACTGAGGAAGCAATTTAAGTTATCCTCTTACAATGTGATGATCAGAACAATGAGAAACATGTAGCTTACATGAGTCAAAGTCTATCAGAGGACGAGGTCAAATATTCTTATATTGAGAAATATTCTTTCTCTCTTGTCAAAGATATAGAAAAATTCTGCCATTTTATTTTGGGAAAGCATACACAGGTAAAAGTCCCTTTGCCTGCTGTCAAGTTTCTACTTTCACAAACTTATCTTTAATGGAAACTTGCACATTGGCTTGCCAAAAATTAGGAGGATGATTTGAACATTATGAATTCAAATAAAATCAAGGGACTAGACTTAACCCTGCACGTATCTCATCATCCTGAACCAAGTGAAAAACTTGACGATCAAGATAGCCCTCTTTTAACGTTATTTTATATTGAAAATCAAAATATATTTATATTTGAGCATCCTTGGTATAAGAATCTGGTGTATTATTTCCAGTAGAAAAGGTTCCCAGATGATTTGGATCCTCATCAGAAAAGGAGACTCCACCTTGAAGCTTCTAAGTATATCATTTTAGGAAACTCCTTGTTTAGAAGATGTGTTGATGGTCTGCTACTACGATGTGTAAATGATGAAGATGCACACAAATTATTACATGCAATACATGGGTCATCAACATCTGTCATCCATATTGGTGACCGTTTTTCTACTAAATCTACTTTTTTTAATATAATAAAAAATGGTTATTGTTGGCCTTTGATATTTTCTAATTCTTATAAATTTGCAAGATCATGTGATAAATTCAAAAAATCCGCTCGTAAAGAATGTCTTTATTCCATTCTTTTATAGCATGTCCCTACAGATTTTCCTTTTTCTAAGTGGTTTCTAGACTTTATTGGTCCAATCAATCCTTCATCCTCTGCAAGACATATATTTATTTTGAGAGAAATTGATTACATTACTAAGTCGACTGAGTGATGTAGGAGAATTGTAAGAAGCCATCCAAGCGAGCATGAAGGCATAAGACAACTAGAAAGCACAACACACATTTTACACGTTTTGAAAATGTTTTTGAAAAATTAAGAAATGAATATTAATGTAATAGCTAGAAGCGTACTTGAATTTATATCTGGTTGTTGTAAACAGATCGTGAGTACTTTTCTCTCATCTGTCAATGTAAAAGGCATTTAAGTTTGGTTAATGAAAGTAGGTAGCTTTGAATTAATAGATTAGACAGTTTTAGAAGTGTAGGAGGGAACACAGATATAGACACCCTCACTCTTGTATTATTGTATCAATTTGTAACATTATCAACATTGAGAGCTGTAGCAGAGAGTTGTAGAGAAGAACCCATGTATAGGAGTAATCGAGTTAATATATGAAGATTTGACTCAACTTTCATGGTGTTATGATGCTTATTGTTTACCTTTGTTGAATGGTATGTTTACAGTTGTTTTATTCTCTTTGTTTATGCATTTGTTTCAATGCTATGTTGAATGTGTGATTTCATGTTAAGTATATGAAGTATGAGAGGTAAGGAGAATGACCTTCAATTGTTTCTCTTTTTGAGAGAGTTACTGCAAGGAGTGCGGTGAAAAGTCTGCAAGGTGTGCATTGACAAGGGTTCTAAGTTTTATCTGAGAAAGCTCAGGAGGGATACCATTGTTATCATTCCAGCAGAAGTGTAGGTGAAGCACAGAGTCGTGCAAGGTGTGCGTAGGCCAATCGAAACCTTAGAATTTATCAACTAAGGAAAATTTGAAAGACCACTGTTGCAAAGAGTGCACAGAGTTGAAGACTCAAATAACCCAGTGTTATTTGAAATTTTACCGCAAGGAGTGTGAGAAGGAACCTTTTGGAAACCTTATGTTTGGAAGAGAAATATCAGGAGGGTTAGTACCTTTGAAGAGTTCAAAGGGAGACGGGAATTGAAGCCATCATATAAAGGTTAAGTTCAAAAGGATAACATTCGGTCGTTTGGCAGTAACCATTGAAGCATGAATCGAGCAGTCAAAATTCTTCGTGGAGAGATCCTGAAATAATGAGGATCGTAGGATCCAGTCGATCCATATGGATGGTGAGAATCCTTCGTGAAAGAAGTGCAAAGTTGCTAGAGCCGTGAGATATTGCAGAGTTGCAAGGTGGTTAAAGGTCGAAAGAACCCAACACCTTAGGATCCAGGATCAACGTGAATCGTTGATCGTGTTTTGCATGAGCGTTGGATGATATCATGAATTTGGGGATTCATAAGTTTGGAAAGCAGGACCAAATCCTTTGGTTGCGCAAACTCCCGAGTAGCAAGAAGTAGGAGCAACCGCCGTATCAGAACCTCTTCGCTATATCGCGTATCGGGGTTTTGGAGGTTGGGAGGAATTAGTTTCGGCTACAGAAGTCATGAAGGACCGAGGGCATAGGTCTCAGGAAAACACGTGGTGCTTCAATCAAGTGGGGACTGCATGGTTGACAGTTGGACACTCATCGCCTGGGAGGGTGTCAACACCCTATTGACTTCTCGTGCTTTGGGTTCTCGTAAGAAAGGAGCACAAAGGTTCAACAAACCAAATCGCAAAGTTGTGAGCTGTGAGAAGTGCTGAAGGAGTCAAATCTTCTCTAACTTTCATGTCTCAGAGTTTTGTAAAAGAAGGGCCCAGAGGTTCAACCCTTCAACTCGTGAACTCGCGATTTGCGAAAGGCACTTGTGCAAGGACTAGGTCATGGTCATATGGAAGTGTAAGGTTTACACCTAGAGTCAAGTTCGACAGGGAAGGTTTTTTCAAGAAGGACCTGTGGATACACTCTTTTGTGTGTGAGAATTTCCCGAAGGGAAATTGAAGAGTCAATCCAACTCAGAGGGGAATTAGAATGATCCTGCGTGGATCTTGGCCCGAGGGAAGAGGTCTTCATCAAGTGGTATCAGAGCACATAAAAATTCTTTTCTTTTTGTAGCAGGAAGAAGAAAAAAAAAAAATTCTCAGCCATGCCGCTGAGAAGAAGAGATAGACCAATGCCTGATCCAGTAGTGGAAAGAGAAATGTGTGAATTACATGCTAGTCTTGATGCTATAGAGACAACACATAGGTGCATAGTTGACGCTATGGATATTAGCGAAGCTGAAAGTGAAAATGACGCTGGACACGAAGGAGAAGAAGTCGTAGTCAAAGATGTTGTATATGAACGCCTATTCAGGGATGTTGCAAGGATAAGTGCCAGAGAAAAAATGGACATTCCAGTGTATGCGAGAAACTTAGATGTTGAAGAGATTCTAGACTGGATTAGAGCCTTGGATAAATACTTCGACTATGAGGATGTCAAGGAAGACAAGAAATTCAAACATGTCGTCACTAGACTTAAAGGGCATGCAACACTATGTTGGGATGAACTGCAGGCTGACAGACACTGTAAAGGAAAGTTGATGCAGAAACAAACACAAACACACTCTACGCTCGCTCATAGGATCGTTCAATCACCAAGTGAGCCGAAGTGGATCTTTCGATTCCTTGCTAGAATCTCTGTTAAAACCCGATCCACAGGACCTTTCTTTTACCTCCACGGTCGTTTGCACATGACCGCTGCCCTTTCCTTGATAGGAAATGAAATTTCAGGCTTCGGGGTTTCTTAAATCCCAATGACAGAAATCCTCTGTCCTCTAGACCCCTAAAGTGCCGATACGTGAAATGTCGATATGGCACTTGTCAAAACTCGACACTCGCGAGTTCGTGAGTTGAAACTCCCAACT
Source organism: Picea engelmannii (assembly GCA_009831015.1). Lineage (NCBI taxonomy): Eukaryota > Viridiplantae > Streptophyta > Pinopsida > Pinales > Pinaceae > Picea > Picea engelmannii. The sequence goes on along the minus strand of ML780571.1, from coordinate 333,583 downwards.
CTTGCATCCAAATCTCACTATACCTAAAATGGTGATACGGGTATGCTCCTTCTCTTTTCTGCACCCTCCATGCATGACCAATGGCTAGGCCTAACTCTAGCACTTTTTGCTTCTCACCGCTTTGTGAGTTTCGATGTCGAACTCCTGGCCCTTGTCTCATGAATCCTCGAGACATGAGAGATCAATAGGGTATTGATTTCTTTTCAAATGACAACACGCACCCACCCATCTCTTCCACGGGCCCGACTCATGATTTTTCCATGTGTCCCTCATGCTATCTTCACACTTCGCGATTTCTCTCCTCAAGCGATGCCTCCTTGGTATCCCCGACAGCCGAGTGTTGAGATCCCGAAATCCTCAATACTCCTTGTCGCAATTCATGACTTCACGACTTCTGATGTTGAGACGAGGTCCTCTCAACCTCCTAACCCTTGAAACGATGAAATGTGATTGGAATCTGATCCAACGGTCCTCCTGTGACCTATATCCAATGACTGTCCTCCTTCCTCGCTCCTCGCGTCTTCGCGACTTTGCCTCTCGCGAGTTTGAGAAACCAACTCCTTGGCTCTTACCTTGTGAACCTTCAAGTTCACGAGATCCCTAGATCTCTACCACGTGTCCCAAATGGATGGATAGTCCAGATCAAATCTCGAGCCTTCACCAGATGTGAAGTCAAAAGGTGCTCACCTCTCTGAGTCCCAGTGCCCGGATCACTGAAATGGACGATCGCGTGACACACGTCCTTCCTCAAATCGACGGCTACGATTATTTCACTATTTCAGGACTTATAGTGTCCTAACCTCTCGACCTCTTGACCTCCAATATCCTGAATGATGATATCCTGATGCACCAATGCTTTTCGAGAATTTCGCCTCCTCGGCTCCACTATGTGAGGGTTTAACTCCCTCGCAAGTCCTGTCAGATCCAATGGCTGACAGGTACTGGGATCAATATCAAATGGTTTAAATCCATCCCTTCTATGCACTTGATCTGATGCTCCCTGGATGTGGAAAACCAACGGTCCAGGTCTTTTTTCCTCAGCCTAATCTAACGACTGTTGTGTCTCCTCCTGAGCTTCTGCGCTTTCTTCCAACACTTGGAAGAATTCCAAATATCTAAGGCCTCAAGATTTTCCTTCTTTCTTCTCTGCGAACTCTTTGACTAAGTTCTCTCCTGCACATACATAATCGTTGTTCCTCCTGAGCTCTAAAACTCTAAATTCTTCCCAAGAGTTCTTTGGTCTCTGCACTCCTTGTAGTTATGGCTTCGTGCGCATAAAGCACTACTCCTCCTGAATTTTCACTCCCGAATCCTTGAAGAATTCTGGCTTTTGCATCTCTACAAAATATCTACACACAAGGTGTTATTCCTCCTGAGCTTCTCTTCTCATACATACTTCTAAGGAAATAGATCCTTCTCTCTGAGTCCTGCAGATGGAGAATTACAAGGCCCTCCTAGGACTCGGTCTACTCAAGCAACCTATTGCTGAGTATTTTCGGGTATCCAATAACACTGTGAATATGCTCAATGCCCACTTGGCAGAGCCTCTTACGAAACTCCTCAGAGCTTCCGCCTTCTTCTGAACTCAACAGAGTCCCTCTGTGTACTCTGGAACTTACTCCATGCCCACCTGACAGAGTATCAATAATCCTTCAGTGGTTCTTTCTTCTCATGAACTCACGAAAGAGTTCCCCTATGCATCACTGTGCTTATGCTCAATGCCCACTTGGAAGAACTCTTGCAGAACTCCTTAGAGGTTCTATCTGCAACTTTGTTTTCTCATACATAGCCTTGCCTCCAAGGTATTTGCAACCTTGAGGTCTTCCTCCCGAGTTGTTGATTTCATCTCTTGTGCCCACCTGGTGTGCCTTTATCTAAACCCAAAGAATTTAGAAATGCACCCTCTATTTACAGCTATCAGAACCTACAATTTTCTATCACACCATCCTGGTGTGAATCCTCAAAGACATCTCAAGTCTGAAACCAAACCAACTCCTGCAAATGCATAAAAACAACATGCATTCACAACATATAAATAACACTAACATACATTCATTCAAAACATTAAAGATGGAGGAAAAACTATTGTTTATATTAAATGGAAATGCTTGTTTGTAGAAGGTGTCCTTGAGCACGGCCTGTAACAAGGTCTCGACTCTTCTCTCTTCTTCTCTATGCTAACTCAACTAATACAAAATGAGACCAGTTCGATATTTTACCTAAGGGGCTCCTCGAGCTCTTCCCTCCAATCTACCTACCCTATTCAATTACATTGAATGGGATGTCTAGTCCCAATCTAGATCTAGATCTCAACCTTACAAACATTAAAGGCATACCTACTCTAATGCATGCATAAAGGCACGACTTCATGGCTCAATATCCTAAAACATTTAATTACATTCAAATTAAAAATTTAAGACAAGGGTTGTGCCTCTCTTCAACCTTGAATGCACGCGCTGACGTGGCTGGCTGCCTAGCTGGATGACGTGGAGTGATGCTCTTGCATCAGAAGCAGCAAATCAAGAGCTGGGATAGAATGGCTGAAAAGATGAATGCCAAATTTATACCCACGCATTATCAAATCACTCTATTTCGGAGGATGCAGAATTTGAGACAGAAGTTGATGTCAGTGAAAGAATGCACTGAAGAATTCTACAAGATAAACATCAGAGCAGGTCATCGAGAGAGCGATGATGAAAAGGTTGTCAGGTACATAAATGGTCTGCGGTATGACATTCAAGATGATATGATCATGATGACCATTCAAACCATGGAAGATTCTTATCAAATAACTTTGAAATATGAAGAGAAGCTGAGCCAAAAGCAAGTTTAAGGAGGCCAAGGTAGAAGTCAAGCCGGAGGCAAAACAATTTCCCAAGACAGAACTCAACATGAGAGAGGAGGAAGCTCATAGAGAGGGAAGTATGCCGATAGGGATACTTTTCCTTGAGCTAGAGGAAGAGGAAGAGGTAGAGGCATTGAAGTCAAATGCTTTGTCTGTGGAAAGATTGGACATAAATCCTATGAGTGTCTAGATAAGATAAAATATGGTGGTGAAACTAACATTGCCAAAGCTCAAGGACGAAATGTTGAGGCAGAAGATGCTGAGGGTAGAAGATCTTTGATGATGAGGAAAGTTCTCTTGAAGCCAAAGAAGGAGGCAGAGAACCCAGCCCAAAGAAGTATTTTGTATCGGACTGCTTGCAAAACTAAAGACAGAGTATGCAAAGTCATAGTGGACAGTGGTATCATAGATAATCTGGTATCTACAGAGATGGTAGAAAAGATGGAGCTGGAGACTGTTGTACATCCAAGCCCATACAGAGTTTCGTGGCTACAAAAAGGACATCAGGTAAATGTCACTAAACAGTGTTTAGTTGAATTTAAAATAGGGGGATATAAGGATGAAATATTATGTGATGTCATTCCCATGGATGTTTTTCATCTATTTTTGGGTAGACTATGGAAATATGACAGAAATGTAGTTCATGATGGGAGAAAGAACACATACACCCTGGAAAAAAATGGTAGGACTCACATGTTGCTGTCAATTAAGGATAAAGATTTGAAGACAGAAATGAGTAACACTATAGTTCTCATGAGTGGGAAGGAACTTCTTAAGGAGGTTAAGAAGAAGGAAGACACACAATTTATTATGGTCAAGAAGCCCATAATTTTTTTGACCAGTACGAGGATACATGATTTACCAAAAGAAATCCAGGAGTTACTGGAAGATTTTACTGATATAGAAGTGGATGAACTACCTTGTTCGTTTCCACCTATCATAAGTATAAGCCATCATATCAACATTATACTTAGAGCTATCTTACCAAACAAATCCATGTATAGATTGACGCTGCAAGAAAATGAAGAAATTAAGAGACAGGTTCATGACTTAATGGACAAAGGATTGATTAGAGAAAGCTTGAGTCCATGCACTGTTCCAACAGTGTTCAGCCCAAAGAAAGATGGAGGCTGGAGAATGTGTACAGACTCAAGGGTGATAAATAAGATTACCATTAGATACAGATTTCCATTACCAAGGATGGACGACTTGATGGATTGCTTGAGTGAAACAATATTTTTTTCAATGATTGATTTGAAAAACGAGTATCATCAAATTCCAATGAGAGAAGGTGATGAATGGAAGACAACATTCAAGATGAATGAGGGGTTGTATGAATGGATGTTCATGCCATTTGGTTTAACAAATGCACCCAGTACTTTCATGAGATTGATGAACGAAGTCCTGAAGGATTTCATAGGGAAATTTTTCATTGTATATCTTGATGATATATTAATTTTCAATAAGACTAAAGCAGAGCACTTAAAGCATTTAGTTGTAGTGATGGGACGATTACAGCAAGAGAAATTGATGATAAATATGAAGAAATCATCATTTACGAGGACATAACTCATTTATTTGGGTTTTTTTATCTCTACAAATGTGTTGAGGATGGATCCAGAAAAGGTAGAGGCAATTAAGAATTAGCCATCGCCGAAGAGCGTGTTTGAAGTTCGAAGCTTCCATGGTTTGGCAAGTTTCTACATGAAATTCATTTGAAAATGAAGTGGAATTAGTGCACCGATGATGGATACGGTGATGAAAAGACACAAATATTTTCATTGGATAGAAGAAGCAGAGAAGAGTTTCAATCTGCTGAAGAAGAAGATCACGAAACAACCAATTCTGGTTTTGCCAGATTTTAGCAAGACATTCTAGGTCAAGTGTGATGTGAGTGAATTTGCAATTGGAGCGGTCTTGAGCCAAGACGACAGGTCGGTTGCATATTTCAGTGAGAAATTGAATGAAGCAAATATTAAGTACTCAACATATGACAAAGAATTTTATGCAGTCATACAAGCGCTGAAGAAATGGAGACACTATTTGGTTCCCAAGGATTTTATTTTGTACAACGATAATAATGCTTTGCAATTCGTGACTCAACAAGAGAAGTTGAACCAAAACCATGTTAAATGGGTTGACTTCATGCACAATTTTACTTTTGTAACTAAGCATATTTCTGGAACTGCTAACAAAGTTGTTGATGCTTTGAGATGGAAATGTTTGCTTATGCAGGAATTTTGAGTCAAGACTTTGGGTTTTGATAACCTCAAAGAAATGTATAAGGATGAACCAGGTTTTAAGGAGGCATATGAGGCATCTGAGAATATAGTTCTCAGGGACAGAATCCAATGGACCGAGTATATAATCTAGGATGGGTTATTATTCTAAGGCAATCAACTATGTATTCCAAAGTGCTCCATGAGGGAGAATTTGCTAAAGGAAAAACATAGTGGAGGATTGGTCAGACATTTTGGTCATGAAAAGACATTCTAAAAGTTGAATGGCTCATATTTTTGGCCAGGGATGAGGACAGATGTTAAGAAATTTGTGGACAGATGTAGGATTTGTCAGCACACAAAAGGGAAATGGAAGAACACAGGGTTATATCAACCATTACCCATACCAGAAAGGTCGTGGGATGCAGTGAGCATGGATTTCATATTGGGACTCCCAAGAAAACAAAGAGGATGTGATTCTATATTTTTCATAGTCGATAGATTTTCAAAGATGGCACATTTCATACCATGCCAGAAAACTAGTGACACAAGTCATATTGCGAACCTGTTTTTCAGGGAATTTGTTAGACTTCACAGCTTGCGAAGGAGTATCATGTCTGATCAGGATACCAAGTTCATGGGACATTTCTGGAGGACCTTATGGAAAAATATGGGGACAAGTTTATCTTTTAGCTCAACATATCATCCTCAGATGGATGGACAGATAGAGGTTGTAAATAGAAGCTTGGGAGAATTGTTGAGGAGCTTAGTGACTGAACACCACAGTCAATGGGATCACATTCTACCACAGGTGAAATTTGCTTACAATGACTCACTCATTAGAAGCATAGGGTAGAGTCCATTCTAGATTGTATATGGAATGCAGCCAAGGGGAGTTTATGAATTGAAAGATTCAGAAGAAGTTGAATTCATGAGTGCTAGTGTAGAGGACTTTGTAGAAGCAATGAAGGATATTCACAGCCAAATTAAGGAGGGATTTTAGAATTCAAGTCAAGAATACAAGTGGAGAGCAGATCAACACAGGCGAGAACTTCAATATGAAGTTGGTGATCTGATTCTTGCACATAGGAGGAAGGAAAGGTTCCTAAGGGGAACGCATAATAAATTGAAGATGAAAAAGATTGGATCATGCAAGGTCATAAAGAAACTTGGGGCAAATGCATATGAGATTGAATTACCCGAAGGGATCAAAATCTCACCGATATTCAATGTTGTAGATTTGTACCCTGGCAGAGATGAAGAAGCAGGAGCAGAAAATGAACATAAAGAGGTTCAATAGACCAAACAAATGCCTGTAGCTGAAAAGGCATAGATGGAAAGTATAATTGACAAGAGGGTCAGTAAAAAGACCAACAGAAAAGAGTATTTTGAATACTTGGTCAAGTGGAAAGGACACCCAGTTGAAGATGCTGAAACATAAATTCATAAGCATGGAAAAACCGTACAAAAGCTCATGAACATGAGTTCATGAAAATTTTCAAGCGAGGGAGTATGATGCAGGAGCATCGTAAGTAGCTAGCCAAGTGAGCATGAAGGCAGAAGACAACTAGAAAGTGTAACACACATTTTACACATTTTGAAAATGTTTTTGAAAAATTAAGAAACGGATATTAATGTAATAGCTAGAAGCGTACTTACATTTATATCTGGCTATTGTAAATAGATTGTGAGCGATTTTCTCTCATTTGTCAATGTAAAAGGCATTTAAGTCTGGTTAATGAAAGTAGGTAGCTTTGAATTAATAGATTAGACAGTTTTAGAAGCATAGGAGGGAAAATGGATATAGACACCCTCACTCCTATATTATTGTATGAATTTGTAACATTATCAACATTGAGAGATGTAGCAGAGAGTTGTAGAGAAGAACCCATGTACAGGAGTAATTGAGTTAACATATGAAGCTTTGACTCCACTTTCATGGTGTTATGATGCTTACTGTTTACCTTTGTTGAATGGTATGTTTACAGTTGTTTTACTCTCTCTATTTATGCATTTTCTTCAATGCTGTGTTGAATGTGTGGTTTCATGTTAAGTATATGAAGTATGAAAGGTAAGGAGAATGAGTTTCAATTGTTTCTCTTCCTGAGAGAGTTCCCACAAGGAGTCCAGTGAAAAGTACGCAAGGTGTGCGTTGAAAAGGGTTCTGAGTTTTATCTTAGAAAGCTTAGGAGGGATACAATTGTTATCATTCTAGAATAAGTGTAGGTGAAGCACAGATCTGTGCAAGGTGTGCGCAGGCCAGTCGAAAACTTAGAATTTATCAACTAAGGGAAAGTTGAAAGACCATTGTTGCAAAGAGTGCACAGAGTTATTTGAAAGTTTGTCGCAAGGAGTGTGAGAAGGAACCTTTTGGAAACCTTGAATTTGGAAGAGAAAGATCAGGAGGGTTAGTACCTTTGAAGAGTTCAAAGGGAGACATGGATTGAAGTCATCGTATAAAAGTTAAGTTCAGAAGGAGAACATTCAATCATTTGGTAGAAGCCATTGAAGCGTGAATCGAGCAATCAAAATTCTCCATGGAGAGGGTATAGAATTGCGAGGACCATAGGATCTAGTGGAGCTGTATGGACGGTGAGAAACCTTCTTGAAAGAAGTGTGAACTTGCTAGAGCTGTGAGATTTTGTAGAGTTCCAAGGTGGTTAAAGGCTGGAAGAACCCAAAACTTTAGGATCCAGGATCAACGTGAATCATTGATCATGTTTTTCATGAGCATTGGATCATATTGCGAATTTGGGAATTCGTAAGTTTGGAAGGCAGGACCAAATCCTTTGGTTGTGCAAACTCCCGTGTAAAGAGAAGTAGGATAAACCGTCGTATCAGAACCTCTTCACTATATCACGTATCGGGGTTTCAGAGGTTGGTAGGAATCAGTTTCGACTACATAAGTCACAAAGGACCAAGGGTTGAGGTCTTGGGTGAACACGTGGTGCTTCCATCGAGTGGGGACTACGTGGTTGACAGGTGGACACTCATCGCCTAGGAGGGAGTCAACACCCTATTGACCTCTCGTGTTTTGGGTTCTTGTAAGAAAGGAGCACAAAGGTTCAACAAACCAACTTTCAAAGTTGCGAGCTGCGAGAAGTGCTGAAGGAGTAAAATCTTCTCTGACTTTCGTGTCTCGGAGTTTCATAAAAGAAGGGTATGGAGGTTCAACCCTTCAACTCGCAAACTTGTGAGTTGAGAAAGGTGCTTGTGCAAGGACTAGGTCATGGTCGTATGGAAGTTTAAGTCTAACGCTTGGATTTAAGTTGGACAGGGAGGGTTTTTTCAGGAAGGACTTGTGGATACACTCTTGTGTGTGTGAGAATTTCCTAAAGGGAAATTGAAGAGTCAATACGACTTAGAGGGGAATTAAAAAAATCCTGCGCAGATCTTGGCCTGAGGGTCGCGGTCTACATCACTGAGTTTGTCCCTCTTAGGCACGTGCAATTGAACAATCAATTTCTTTTCCAGAGTCTAATATATTATCTAGATTTGCCCTTCCATTATAAATCATTATAGACAACGGTCCAACCTTCATATCTACAAAATTGACTCAATTTCTAGCTAAACTAGGTGTCAATCATTTCACTTCATTTTCTTATTATCATTAGGGAAATGGAAAAGAAGATTCTACTAATAAAAACCCGGTCAGGGTTATAAAGAGAATCATAGAAGACAAACCTCACCAGTGGCACACATTTCTGACTTATTTTGTTTGGGAAGACCGTACAACCACTAAAGCAAGTACAATCTTTACTCCCTTTCAACTGATATATGACCAAGAGGTTATTCTTCCTATTGAATTAAAACTTTATTCCTTGTGGTTGATGCTACATACTCAAGAATTAAATTCTACTGATGTTTCTCAAAGGATAAATACACTGCTATCCTTGGAAGAACAAAGAAATTTTTCCTTGGAAAATTTGAAAAGGAGGAAGCAAACAATGAATAAGTATTTTAACAAACGAGCAAAGGATGTTGAATTTAATATTGATGACAAAGTCTTACTATGGGATTCAACTCATGTTGAGAGAGGGATTCATTCTAAATTCCAAAAGTTATGGATAGGTCCATTTAAAATTGTTTTTATTCTCGGAACAAATTCATATATTCTTAAAGACATGGATGCGTGATTTTTTTCTTATAGTAACAGTGATTCCCACTTGAAACATTATGTGGAACCATCCTGGCCACCGAATCAATTTTTTGTAAATATGACTATTGTACATATTTTTTTCCTACGATTTGTTTTGTCACTTTGGTATATTAAGTTTTATTTTTTGTTGTTTGTTTTGCATGGTCATCCAAAATAAAGTTTGGATCGGTTTTTCCATAATGATGTCATTCTGTAAGTATTGTTGATCAATGAAAATAAGATAGACACAACTGTTATGATATCTTCCATTTGAGACATTGATGAAGTATATTTTTTCTTTCAATATTGTTGTAGTATAGTTTCTTTCATTTTCTTTATTGTTTTTCTTGTCCCTTTCATCCCTCCATTATGAGATTTAAGAGCATATCAAAAGAATTCTCCTTGAAAATTCAAAAAAGTGTTATTAGTTATGAAACTTATAGATTGGTATGCATATAGTAACAATTCCTCTCATACATCTCACTTTCCATAAGTTATTCCCCGAAATACCATCTCATATTTTCCCTTAAAGCATTATTTCCCCTCTATTGCATAGTGATTTTCTGACCAGTTTCAATCACCTACTTCTACCAGTCTATGAATTCAAGCATTTTGAGTTCTAAATATATATTGAAAATATATTTCCCTAAGGAGGCACCCATTTTTTGATGCCTAAAAAAAGCGCAACATAAAGTTCCTTCCTACAAATAGGTTTCAATGCATTATTGCTTATATATATCTTAAATAATACTAGATAGGTGGGACCCCTTTATAAAAAACAATGATATAAAGTGTTATTCTTATTTGCGCTCATATTTTCCTTATGAAAAAAATTCACAGTTTCGAAGAATGAGAGTGGAAATCCTAACCTATTTACATGTGCAACTAATGGATGTTAAGGGTGCTAGAAATTTGATTTCAAAATAAAGGAAATGTTTATTGTATTAAACATATTAGTCCACTCTTTGTACCCTTAGTTTTTGATATATTGTTTCAAATATCATCCGTATGACACTCATGGTATATTTTCATGCATGGGAAAATAATTATTATGTTGAATGTGATACCCCACTAGCGAGGAAGGTGGGACATATTATTTCGATGCTAAGTGTTAAATGGGCATATTATTGTTATGGAGTTCATATTATAGGTCGATTCAATGATGAATTTGGAAATGGTATGTTATGATTTATGCATATTAGATATACGATGGCAATATCCTATGATTGGAACAAGGTTTTTGGGAGTTGGAAGCACTCAATTTTGTTGTGGTTGATGGAATTAAATGTGAAAATAAGGGAAGTGACAAGAATTTACTACACGTCATTCTTACCCTACCTTGAAGCTACCACCATCATTTTCTCCTTGCATTCATTTTTATACTCTAGTTAGCAGCACCTTAATTGTGCTCGGCAATTGGCGGAAAAATAATTGTTCTCTTAAGATTTATGGAATTCTTCTCATAGTTATGTTGGATATTATCTCTCCATTTTTGATGGTTATCTTTGGTCCAGATAAAATTATTATGTTGGTGATCATAGTTTGCATGCAGATTGTGTTTGTTTTAAAAAGATTTTAATGGATTTACTATGGGCATTTTGGCCATGCAACTCACATTTTGATTTGGGTTTCTTCCTGTTGGAATTTAAATGTTTCAAGATTATAATAGTGTTTGATGTTTTCTTATGTTTTCTTATGTGGTTTTATATCCCTCGAGCGAAGGTGATATTAATATGATGTGGCGGTTGGCAAATAGTTATGGGTGAAGATGATTCAATTTCGCTCATTTTGTATGATTATTTTTTAGGGTTTCCTTTGTAAAATAAAATATACAGTTGGTTTATGTGACTGTTTTGTAGCACCTTCACCCTGGAGGATTTGCAGTCTTATTTTTACCATGGCTTGGATATTCTTGGTGGCCTGTGTGTTTTATCTTTCTCTCATTCTAATGGAAAAGAGTTGGGTTTTTCTTAGTCCGCAACCCATGTCTCAAACCATATTCCTATATGCATTCTCTAGGCCTCACTTCCTCTTCCAATACACATAGAAATGAACAAAAGAAAATCCATATTCGAAATTTTGTTGAACTATTTGACCCACAACCGGTTTCCTGATTATTGTGTTGTATCATTACTGCATATCCACACTTTTGTGTTCTCCCAACAATATCATAATTTCCTTGCAACTATTTTAAAAGGTGATGGAGCCCTATATATTATCTTATAGTCACTTTGGGAAGTAAATATTTTTACTTTTCTTGTAGACATACCTCAAGGCCTGCGCCTATTTGTCAGTCCCGAACCTTGTTTTCATGTCTGATAATGTGGGAAAGTAAACAATATAAGCCTAGTTTCAAAGTATTGATTAACTATTCGACCCAACAGTCGAAACGATTGATGTCACCCAAAAAAAAATGGTCATTTTTTATTTCCTTATGAGGTGTTTTGGTTGACTTTGAGTTTAGTAGGAATGTTATGGAAACAATGCCTACCATAATCACACAGGGTTTTGAACCTGATTTGTTTGCATCTGTTATTGGAGGTTGTGATGTAAATTTTATATAACAGAAAGGTGATAGCTCTATGTTTATCTTCCTTTCATGATGTTTGAAACATTTTGTATGATTATGATTGAGTTAAATCGTTTTGTAAACAATCTCCTCCAAAACGTTATGATAGTTTAAACAGAGAAATGAAAGTCACAATTTTAGTAATTATATAAATTTCACTTGAGTTTTAAATTACACAATTTAAAAAGATGTTTTCCCTTTTGTGGATTCTGTGTGTTGAAGTTTAAAAGAGTGCCATGGAACAAATATAATTTGGTGGAAGTTTTGGAAATAAATGTGCATGGAAAACAATGGATATTCAAATGGTTTTGTAGATATTGGCAATATTGGTTTTAAAGTTAATAAATATTATTTCTTGTAACATAACAGTAATCGCTATTATTCCCATTCATGGTTTCATTTTTTTCTCATTATACGCCCACCATATTTCTAATAACATTTATCCATCCCTATTCTGATTATCTTGAATATCATTTTTAAAGTGAAAAGATTAAGGAGGACTGGATTATGATTCTAAGTTGGAAATTGTGACATAGAGATATTATTTTTGGAATAAAGGGACTCTACATTTCTTGAATAATATTCATTGTCGATTCCCATCCATGCTACCATTTTTAGTTCATTATAAAACCCCTCATATTCTCGATGACCCTATCATTCCCTTGCGATTAATTATTAAATTGGATTTTGTGAAATTCTGTTTATGGATGGATTGCATATGATTATGTTGTGAATGATAGATCCAACATCTTGATTTTATATAAGTAGAGTGTTAGCAAATGGATTGTGAAATTGTTTTGTATTCTCATTGTGATATTTCTTTAGGATGAGATTATTTAGCAGGGGAAGAAATGGCAGAGGTACAAACAAAGGTAGAGTAAATAATTGGAAAAGAGGCCATAGAAGGCCACAATTCTCAATACATTTTTACGTTCATCAACAAGAACAAAATAAACTTTTCCAAGATGGGTTTTTCAATCTAGTTGGCCAAGGAATTCTTCAACCTGGGCCAGAGAGGCTTCCTTTCTAGCCACACCAAAATTTCTTTGATATCTGTGTCCCTCCTAATGTTTCTATGTAGACATAACCACTTGCAAGTGATGGTTGGAAAGAGATCACTCATTAGCCTCCTGTACATCATAATGGATGGCCTACAATATCGTTTCCATTTCCCCCTCCTCCACTTCCATTTAACCAAAATTCCCAAGATGATCGCATTGCTTCACCAACCCAGTATTCACATGCAAGAAAATAGATGAAAACTAACATGCATGAAACATAGATTGATAAAGGGAAAAAAGTGGCAAATTCCCCTAACTATTTTGAAAATTCTTTTGAATCAGGTCCTCTCCTCTCCACCTTAAGGGAAATTTCTCCCATGTCATGAGTGAAATTCATCCTCAAGGTTCGAATCACCCTAAGGTTACTACAGAAGGAAATACAATAGAACAATCAAAAGAGAGAAATAGTGAAAAGAGGCAAACTGCCTCTCATAGAAAATATGGTTTTTAACGTTGTTAATGATATTTTCTTCTAAGGACAATTTTTATTGGTATGACATAATGTTTGGGCAACAAATACACATTTAGACATATTTTTTTTGGACAACATGGGTATGATTCTATTTTTGGATATAGTTATGTTTTATTTTGATATTAAAATATTTTACTATTAATATGAGGATGGGATTTACAACGAACATATTTGAGTTAAATTTTTGGAATATTATATTTAATGTTTTGATGATTATTAACGAAATGAAAATTGGAGTGAAAATGGGTCCCACCTATTTATTTATTATTTAAATAGACCCTTATTTATATATTATTATTTTTTTGTCTCAACTAATTAGTTAAGTAAATTAAGCTTAACAAAAGAAATATAGTTGAACTACCATAATGTATTGAGAAAGAATACAAGATCAATCAATTGAAGAGACAATGAGGGAAAGAAAAAAAGGAAAAATTATGATATAAGGTATGCTCTATACTTTTGAGATACTTCTTTTATTCATTAATTATGAGTTTACTAGAAAGATAAACCATCTTGATGATAGCATGGTCTTATTCAAGGTAATGAGATTCAAAATTGAGTCATATCTCCCAACAAATTTATGGGTTATATTTCATGACTAATAAAGGATATTTTGTAGAGTCAAGGGACAACACTTTTATGGAAAGTTGATCTATATATTTAGCTTCATTTTATTTTTTTGTCCGAGTCTTTTTGTATGGTTTCCATCAGAGACCTCTAAATATGACTTTGGTCCCACCCTCATAGGGGTTTGTAAAGATAGTTTTTCTTTGTATTTCAAAATGAAATTAATATAAAAATAAGATTTCTGATTTCAATTTCACATGTGTATCTTAATGATATTGTTCATATTTTACTTTTATTCTCTTCTATTTTCCTGTACACATGTATGTATATCTTTGATTTCTTTCTTTTTCACAACTACAGATACCATATAAAATCAGCCTTAGTCCCTAGTACATTTTACTTGCGGATTAAGAGATTTTGTTGAATTAAAGGCTATAAACTCTGAGCGACATTCCAATCTATCTTTCCTTAACTTTGAAAGATATGAAAATGCTCGAGTAAGGTTATTCATACCTTTTCCTCTACAATAATATCATTATGTCGTCATTGATGTTCCTTACCAATGCCTATCAAACCAACCTCTTATGCCCCGACGACATTACATATGGATCAACAATATAGACCTCATTGTCGCGTCTCCATATTAATCTATGACTCTCAATGAGTTCTTGATTTGTTTCATTGTCAAAATTCTCCTAACTCTCCATCCTACTATCCCTGATTAAAATGTAATAGACGTATATAGTCCATATTCACTATATTGTAAGATCCACTGAACAAAAATAAAATGAAGGTCTAGAGGACCCCCTTCCCCAATGGGGGCCACCTTTTTCTTATCGAAAAATTTCATAGTTATATCTGTCACTACTCAGCCACATTGGCTTCCATGCTGGCATCCTCACATCATCATGGCATCAAACTCTCTCATATGGGTCACAAGTCAATGAATGACGAATATGTCTCTTTTCCATAGATAGATTGATAACTCCCCTCAATTCGTTGAAGGCTATGACATCATCATCATTTTTAGCCACCACATGACCTTGGTAACCTTTCAAACTTAAAAAAATGGTTGATATCTTTCCATGTATAGATATAACTATCCAAATCATGGTTTACGCTATAAATTGTTTTGGGTCCTCCGCATACCACTCTTTTCTTGTAAACCAATCCACAGGTGACACATGTCACCCCCAATGACACATTCACTACAACCTATCCTGACACATGGTCCTGCCACTACCTTCCACCTGGGGTGACATGTGGAATTCATAACTCAACACAAGGTTATATCCCAAGAACCCTAATTCACCTTGACACATGTCACAAACTCTGTTGGATATGTGGCATCCTTGCCACCTGACACATGCCATTCATCTTTCCCCGAATTCTCTCCTATAGGTTCCAAGTCATCATGACAAGTGCCACAATTATTTCCTAACACATGGAACCATCAAGATCACCCTATTAATCCCTTCAGTATGAAATAAATGGTTTATATATTCTTTTAGAGTTCCTCCAATCACAACAAATCAACAACTCATATCTCCACTCAGAGTTCCTCCATCCATGATAGATCAATAATCCAAATCTTCTCTTGGAATTCCTCCATCCACAATAAATCAATATTCCATATTTGATCTCAGAGTTCTCCCTTCTATTTTATATAAACGTTCCATATATTCTCTTGGATTTCCTTCATCCATGCCATATCAATGGTCCATATATGCTCTTAGAGTTCAAAGTTCATTTCCTTTAGAACTACAACTTACTTTGAACGATACCCTATGATGAATGGATAGGATCTATTGTCTCGCCAGACCGAAGGAAAAGATTAAATCCTACTCCTACACTAGCTCAGGGTCTAGAGATAACCATCGCGCCAATAAACAACCACAATCCTATAAGGAAAAACAAGATTTCAGAAGGATCTATGACACAAAATCAATCTCTCCTCTACATTGATCATTGGTTCTAATCTTATTATAAGGATTCTTTCGACAAATCAACTGTCCATGTTACCTCCAAGGGGTTCACTATCATCAAACTTTTCATAAGTCCTAACACTCAATCTCTCCTGGTGATGATACTTCTCCTAATTATGGGCTGATATTTATTCTCCCATTCAAGTGAACGGTGGTAAATTTTCATCAAATCTACACCGGTTCCTTGGATGGTTAACGCCAAACTTAAGGACTTATCCAATTCCATAGTTCTTCCAGGTTGTTTATAACGGTTTAACTAGCCTTCATGGCTCTCTCCTTTTCTCTAAAGAATAATAAGGTTGGCCCTTTCACCATTTAAGTCAGGGTTCAAATCTCCTATAACCCTTTACTAAAATATTAGAGGTTTCATGGGGATTTAAGGTTCTTTGTTCATGTAGAGGTATTCCTTAGACATTGTCTATTATGATACCTTAATAAAGGTTACTTTATCCTCTCCTTCGATATAGGGTTTAAACTCTGGGACCATTCCAAGACTTAGAGTCCTAGCTTGATCCACATCAAGGAGATAACCATAGATTTACTACCCTCTCCTACCTCCTCGGACAACTATTATAAATAGGGTGTCATTTCTTCTAGGAGGATGGTTACATCGCTTCCTTCCTTTCAAAGGAGACCCATTATGATTGTCGGATTATTGTCTATACAAGATACAAAAAATATCAATGCTTCTACCTTCTTATAGTTCGACCACTATTCAATTGCATAAAATTACAAATGGAATAGGATTCTATCCAAGTAACATACTTATACATTTATGTATAGAATACGTGAATCAATCATTCATTTAGAAAATTGAATAGAGCGCAGAGATAATTATATGTTACAAATTATAGCGAACCAATTGACTCGGGGTGTTCTTCTTTCCACCCAACCATACACTCTGCATGCTTAGTCACTTCACAACTATAGACCAACCTCGTCCCAATCCATGATACCACTAGGGAATTAATGCACTCGCTCATGCATTCTCTCACAACACCTCTCCCTCCTAGCTTGTGCCTCTTCGAGGTTTATCATATCCCTTCCCAACATCATTCTCTTGACCTCTCAGTGTAGGATGGGTTCTTGTGTTCTCATACTAGTCCTGTGACCAAATCCCATATTTGATACTCACCTCTTATCCTTTGGAGGCTCAAACGTCTCTCCTCCTACATCTCCTGCATGTAAACAGTCCTAGGGAAGATTCATGACCTGTCCCATAGCTTCTATCAGAAGGAACTCGGTTTCCACATTGTTCATCTTGGGAAGTGTGACATGGTACTTAGTTGTACCCTCTAGCTAGTATTTTTTGTCTTCCTAGCCACATATTCCCATACCTTCATTCATTGATTTGTTTGTATTCTCAAACACTAGTCCTTTTCTCATTAACCGAATTTACTTGTCATCAAGATTAACTAGAATTCTAGGTATTCCAAAATATATCACCAAGGAAGTTTGGGTCATCTTGGCATAATGAAACTTCTCTCTAGATTTCCTCTAATGGTACCATGGCTAATACTCAAGGACTTTCCCCCACAGTCAGTTGTTGGAAGTTACAAAAAAAGTAATACATTTACATTGTTTGCATGCCATTTCATGGAAATCATTAAACATGATTAATAATGTGTTGAGGGAAACAAGGGTCTTACAATACCCTCCCCCTTAAAGGAACACCATCCTTGGTGTTCTCTTCAACAACACTTTCCATTCCATTAACTTTAATCTATTTCATCAATATTTTATTCTTCTTCTCCTCGTCCCTTCCAAACTCTTGGCATTTAGCATATGCCTACAATAATTCCAAATAAAAATAATATTAAGTTCAGTTTCATGAAAAGACATTTTATTATTTTTCATAAATGAAGGGAAAAAAAATTCACATATCACCATAGTTCTTATCTATGTAGTTCATGGATTTTCATCCATATGGCTTTCATGCTTACGCGAATCACTATTTTCCTTGTCATACCCATTGTGTGCATGATCCGAGTCAACATATAAAAAAAATTAATAGAATCCATAGAGTATTTCACATGAGATATCAAAGTATCCCATTCCTTGTGCTCACTTGCCTTTTTGGGCTTATTCTCAGGAATCCCATTCTCTTCTGTATAGTCCCTAGGGAGATCCATCTTTCATTCGCAATATTTCTTGCAAAATAATAGTTTTAGAGACTTTGATAACTCTTACAACTAAAATTTATCTACTTAGGCATCCTTTTGTCTTGCTCCACCAAAAGAATCTCTTTGTCCAGTGTTACCACAACACAACATTCTTATGGCGATCATGACTTATCAAAAACTTTTCTTGTCACAACAATGGCCCTCTTCCATGCTTTCTTGTTTGAAAACCACTATTTTTCCTCCTTGGAAATATATTTTCATCTAACATGTGTTCATATGCATACAAAATTGGTGATACACCATTACCAACTTGAATCAAATTTCAAATATATTATCTATAGATTTTTAACTCCACATTTTCATTTCATTTTCATATATGTTCCCTATTGGAACCGAAGTACACAAGCATGAGATTTCCTTCTCATCACACTTCGACTATTTACAACCAATAGGAATTGGTCTTCCTTATGGGCTTACAATATTCCATTACCAAGAACCTCCTTTCTGCAATTCAATATTTACACATCCAAACAAACTGCTAGTTTCTCATGCATATATATTCTCATTTCAAATTTACAATGGAATTACAAACAATTCTTAATTTATGCATTCTAACAACTACATCACATTTATCTGAAAACGAAAGGAAACAACATTCCTTACATATGCATCGTTTCATCATATGGAAATTTTTTAAATGAAATTCAACATTAAATGAATTTAATCAATGTGTCAATGCCCATGGACGTATTCACACACAATGCACCATTGCATTGGATTTACATAATTACTTTTCATGTGAAGCACTATTTCCATGTTGTGTTGGAGATCAACCAACCTTGTACCATGTGGCTCCTTTGTACAAATTTATTATCACATCAGGACTATTTCTTTTTCCTTCTTTAGTTGATGATATCCTCAAATTAGAACACATGAAACTTAAAGTTTCTCATGAATGTATTCAAGAGTTCTTTCCTCTCTAGTAACCAAGATGCCAACATTCATGGCCACCTAATTCCTCTTTCTACTACTATCACAATTCTATAAAATATTGGGAGGTTATCCTTCCCTACTAGGCAATCCCTTTCCTTCCCTCTGATGCAAACATGCATTTCCTCAATGCATTCAATAAACTTGCTACGTATGATCAATTTCGTTCCCAACCATTCTCAATGGGTCAATTCATTCATTACATGCATGTTAATGAAATTTCTTGTAAGTATCTTAATCATCCTTGGATGCCATGGTTCATACCTCTCATAATTTGGGTTCTTCTTCTTGAATGTTACCCTACTCCA
>ML780571.1:273004-313080 GCA_009831015.1 Picea engelmannii | reverse complement strand
AATAGTCACGACTCTTCAAAATAGAGTGAGCCATGCATCCATTCTATTTATTCAATCTTGGAAAGTGAAATTATTGCTTTATATTTTTGTTATTCAGGTAGTCATGTCATTCCTTTAGTATACACATACTGATACATCACACATGTGCATCACTTGTACATTTTTATATCATTCAATCATATTTATTTTTTCTTAATATCATTCTTCATACCGAGAAAATCTATAATGCATTCAATCCATGCACTCAAGAAGATAGAAACATAGATAAATATTAAGAATTCATGTTCACTAATTGCACATTTTTTTATGTCATTCACACACATGGACATTTCAAACTTCCATATCCTTCCGCCTACATATATGAAAACCATTATTATAACAAGTTTCATAGGAACATTTTTAATTATTTTTCCTTCTCTTCATGGAAACAACCAACAACAAACCACTCTTTCTCTTTTGTTACAAAATAAAACAAAAATTCCCAAAATGTAAGTAGGTAATTACAGTATTACCTAGAGCAACAAAATCCCCAAATCATTAGGCCTAATGTTTCAACCATTCTGATTCATTAGGCCTCTATCAGGGAAACCCATTCCTGGATTTCTCTTTAATTCTATGTTAGGATAGCCAACAATTCATGTATGGTTGTTATCCACATATAGGTGTAAGTTTGACCCATTGGTCATCTAGTAATGCTCCAACACTACATTTTTTAGTATTTATATCAATCTTTATTCTATCATTACAACCTTATCCTCATAAGGCACTAGGCACTAACATTACCAACCTTATCCTTATGGTAGTTGCGGGAGGTATTTACCTCCACGTGTAAACCTGATGAGAATATAATACTCTGGGAAGCAAGATAAACCCTAATGAGTTGGATAATAACCCTAGAAGGCTTCTCGGCTCAAGAAGATAATATGTATTAGGTTATTATCCTTCAAGAGAAGAAGTCAGCCAAAAGAATTAATATATACTGAACAGACAGGTACCTAGAAGGACAAGTCGGCCCTAGTAAGTCTACCAGAACCACTATAAATACAGGGTGCTAGTCTCTCATTTGACACATCTCAGCAGTTGCAGAGAGCCAGTTCTGCGTAGTGCAGTTCCAGTCTTGTGTGCAGGTTTGGAGGAGAGTTGTTGGTGCAATTGCTACAACTAGCAGTTACGTTTTGGCTTGGAATATCTCTTGGCTAGGGTTTGGAATATCTTGTCAGCTCTTGTGGATGCGTTGTCCCCTAAGAAAGGTGCACTACCCTTTGTATGGCTATCTAGCCTAGGGTTTGCTTCCGGAATGATTCTTTGTCAAGGTTAAGGTGCTCGGAGGGTGTCTTTAGCCTATGGTTGGGTGAAAAGGGTATTGTCAATGGTAAAACAAGAACACATCCTTCATATTCTAATAGGTTATGGGCCCACACCTCCTTCACTTAGTCTAAATGTTGGAAGGAAACATAACGTCTAGGATATTGAGCTCGCTGAGAAGCTGTCACTAGGGTTACTAGCAAAAGAAGCTTCCAAGACATTGTCTCTAGGATTACTAGCAGGAGCAGTCACAAAAACCCTAATCCCCTCATTTAGGAACCTTAAGTGAAGAGATTTAACTAATCTCTGAATATATCAATGCGCCCTATCCTAGCGCATCTCCACTATTCTCAGCAAGAAAAGACGTCAAGTTTGAGTTTGTGGTCAAATCTAGGGTTTGACCAAGTCAAAACAACTATGACTTATTCTATTAAGTCAGAGAACAAGTTAGATGGAGCCTCTAACTTCAAAACGTGGAAGAAAAGGATTGACCTCATCCTTTCCAAGAATAAAGTGTTGGATATCGTGAAAGGAAAGATCGTGAAGCCAGAGTTTGAAGAAGAAAAAGAGAAGGAACCATAGAACGCTGCAGCTATGGAGAAGTTCAAAGATAGTGACATCAATTCCATGAGTGTCATAGTGGATTCCATAAAATACCACTTGATACCCTACATCTCTCATCTTGACTCATCGAAAAAGATGTATGATGCCCTAACAAACCTCTTCTCAGTCAAAAACATTGGACAAGTAATGAGTCTGAAGAATGAGCTCTGTGACATGAAGATGAATGATGACAACAACATAACATCATACTTTGTGAGAATCTCTCAGTTAAGAGATCAACTACAAGCTATTGAAGAGATCATATCAGAGAAGGAGTTGGTAAACATAGTACTCAATGGTCTTCGTAAGACATGGGATGTATTTTCCACAAGCATAAACACAAGAAAGGAGTATGTGACATTTGAACAACTTTGGACTTGCTATGCTCAAGAAGAATCAATGATCAGTGCAAAAGAGAAACACCAAAAGAAGTACGATGATCAAGCCTTCATAGCAAGATTCAATAACTTTAGAAACAAAAGGAAGTTTGCTTCAAGGAGGAAGCCAAATCAAGAGAAAGACATTTCAGAAGTACAATGCTTCAATTGTCGAAAGTATGGTCACTACAAGATTCATTGTTCTGAGATAAAGAAAATGAAGGAGAAACACGAAGCATCGATTTCCAAAGAAACAGAACCTACAAAAAAGACTAAGTAGGATGGAAGAGACTTCTTCTTCTAAAGGTAACAAAACTCTTCTTACTTCTTGTACATATCTTGTTTTTATAATTTCTGTATATATCATGTATATGTATCTCTTGGAAGATAATGTGTTTCAAGAAGAACTATACCTATGGAAGAGAAACAAGATAAGAATCGATATCATTAGATAATACACATGAAAGAATGAAATACAAATCATGTGGAATCTATTGCAAGATAAGTCGAATCAATCATGAAGAAACTTAGAAGAAGCAAAGACAGAAAGAAGTCAACAATTGAGAGGAAACTGGAAGAAGACTTATGATGTTTTGTAGAAGACAACAAGATGAAAGTGTGGACTCTGTTAGACAAGAGAGCCAATTATATATTGCAGAAGACAATAATGATGCTGATGGAAGCGTGGACTCTGTTATATGGAGGGGGCCGATTATATGCACTCATACATGAAGCAAGGATTAGAAGGGAGCCAATCCTATGATCCATTGAAGATGGTGAAGTATATATCCATGATAGAAGCCATGAAAGTCAATACATATTCTTGAAAGAGAAGCCTTAAAGTATCCCTGGTTTTCCATCCACATCCATGATCCTATGATGGAATCTTTAGGGCATGTAATCTATAAGAAACTCCATGGACCCAAGAATCTAAAGAAAAACATGAAAGAAGAACATGAAGACTCCAAGAAAGAAACAGAAGATAGAACAACCAGTCATTGTATCAAGAATCACAATATTACCAGCCTAATATGAACTCACTAAAATAAATCAAGTACAGGAATTGAAAGTCATGATGAAGAACAATGTTTGGAAGACTTATGAATGAAATCATTATGAGATCTAGAACTAGAGGTTCTCCTAGATGGAGGGAGAAGACTATCATGATTACTTGTTCCAATATACCAGACATATCTCTACATGAGTCATTATATCATTCGCAACATCCATGAGTTGGAGTTCATTCGAATACATATAGAAACTACAAATAAATGGCGTGACCAAATTAAAGTTTTTATGAAGATAATCCCCAAATGGGTGGTTTTTAATCCTTTTTCTTTTTCTTTCTAATCCAGAGACTTCACCCATACCTCCCAGCCAATACTAGGAGTAGAATTCTTCCCCATGAGCTGCAAAAGGGCCACATACAAGAGCTTCTACTTCTTTCAAGCTTTGGAACACAACTTTCACAAGTAAAACTTAGTCAAGAAAAAATTTGGCATCACTGAGAATGTGGTATCTCATCTCCCTTTCTGTCAATTCTTTTATAGAAAAATTTTCAATGACACATGTCCTTATGCACAAATAATTATTTTTTATTAATTTAATTAAAGGAATATTAACCCACTACATGTGTCACACTCTAGCCAAGTTGCATATGTAATTTCTCTTTTTAATTTGTTTAATTAGACAATTTCCCTCACATTCCCCAATTTGTTCCTATTTTTACTCTTAGTTGTCTCTTATTCTCATTAGGATTAGTGGTACAATGATTCAAGAAGATACTCTATGTGGACCACCTATTCTTTCATTTTTTATTCTCTTTTTATTTATAAATCTTTTTTATTATTTCGATGCACACATGTGCATTTACCCAAGTTTATTTTTATTTATTCATTCACTTAAATTGCTAGTGTAATTTTTTTATTCATTTTTTATGGTTTACTTAAACAAACCTCCTTAGACTTAGACTCTTTGTTATTTTTAATTTTTTTTTTTGAATAATCATTTGCATTCTCTTTCTAACAAAGTATATGTATTTTATTTTTATTTTCTAAGCCTTCTAGATTTTTATTAATCACATTTCATTATGAAACATTCACTCCAAGATGCACCTCCATGATCTAAGGGTGCCACTCATCCCACTCATCTTGGAGTCAACACTCCACTTTGTTGACATTTTGAGAGACTAAGGGCTTCTAAGGAATAAATATTTTGCATTATTTCATGCCCTTTATATTTCTTCATTAGAGACTGTATCAATTTGACCCCGTGGCATAGTGGACCCCTTGAAATAGGTAATCATTAAGCTACAATGTAGGTCACAACATGAGTTTTAGTAGAATATGATAGGTACACTTCCACACTTCTCCATCAATTGTGTGTTTTTATTTACATGGCCCCTTTACTCCTCATATGAGATGGATTAGCAGTCGTAGTCCAGCTTGCATCCACTGACAAAAAGATTGTCAATAATACATATACCTAACATCCATACTAAAATCATTATATAAATCACATGCATGTAAATAAAATACTCGAACCAAATACAAGTCCTCTACCTAACTCAATCCAAAGTCCAAGGGAGTCTATTGATTCCATCTTCATCCTCAACTTGTCAATGTATCCTGCAAACTTAAAGAATTACATCAATAATACTAGTCGATACATATATACATATAAATTTAACATATAGTCACAATGACATCAAAATAAAACTTATAATAAAAGCATAATCATAATGTATCATAATTGGATCACTTGCATGCAAGTGCCCTCAAAGAATAAGTCAGTATGAAATGTTCTTAGTAGAACTGGATCTTACAAACACCCCCTCTTGTTTTAAACTTCATCCCAAAGTTTGTACAGTCTAAATGAAAGAAATAAATGTATCAAAAAAAAATATAATTATCCAATCTATCAAACAAATAAGGAAATTGTTGGCACATCTCATGTGCGTCCTCCCAAGTAGCCGAGTGTAGACTATAATTTTCCCACTAGACTTTGACCTAATTGACTATTCGACATTGTAGTTGTCGAGTGCGATGGTATAGAATGAAAATTGGATCCACCATGAGAGAACGCTCTTCTAACACCTACAAATAACATAATTCAATGACATGTGACATATAGGAAATATAATGTTGCAAAAAAAATACATTAAATTCATCATGCATACACCTCAAAGAATCAAGCAACACTAGTCAGTAAGCCATGAGTCCCTTCCTTTAAGAAACTTTGAAAGGTCACACAAACCAAGGAGAGAGTTTATCACCCTTTCCAAATTTGATCGAACTCTTATACGGCTTTACCCAAAAGAAAAATTTGGCACCAACATCATAGTTGTGGTCAATGTGATGCGCATCAACATAACTCTTCTGCCATTCTTGCACTTCATTAATCCTTTGTCGTATTTTTCACATCTTTTCTTCCATTTATTGGATCACTTCCATTCCCACAAACACCCTATCCTTTAGTCTATCCCGACTCAGAGGTGTCTGACATGGTCATCCATAAAGAAATTCAAACAGTGACATCTTGATCGTACTCTGGTAACTATTGTTGTACTAGAATTATAACAATCATAGGAATTATTCCCAATGTTTATGTTGATCCATTAAATACATATGCAACATATCCTCTAAAATATGATTCATCCTTTTAACTTTTCCATCTATTTTGGGGTGATATATTGTACTAAAATTTGGTCGCATTCCTAAGGCCTCTTAAAAAATAGTCCAAAATTGTCTAGTCAACATCGATCCTCGATCATATATTTTCCTTCTTGGTATAGTGTGAAACCTCACAATATTGCTAACAAACAATCTAGCTATGTTTGGTGCATGGTACATCATACACACTGAGATAAAGTATGCACTCTTCATCAGAGTGTCAACGACTACAAAAATCGAATCATGTCTCCTTTCTGTCAATGAAAATGAAACAATAAAATCCATCGAAATGACTTCCCATTTTGATTTAGGAATAACGTGTGGTTGTAACAATCATGTTGGATGTCTATGTTCAAACTTCATGTGTTGACATTCCAAACATCTTTCCAGATAATCTACTATGCCGGCCTTCATTCCTTTCCAGAAGAATAAAGGCTTAAGGTTTTCCTTCATCTTTGTGACTACGGGATGAGCCATGTATACTTCCCAACGAGCCTCACTTAAAATACAAATTTATAATTCATCATTAGGGGGTACCTAAATTAAGTTTTTGTACCTCAAAAATTCTTCCTTGTCAAATGAAAAACCTTCATACCTTTATATGATCATGGTATCTTGTCCGGTATTATCCTTAAATTCCTTGTACCAATCATCGTCAATCTGTAAAGCTAGAATATTTTCTTGAATATTTGTCTTAAGAGGTATTACTGACAATATATGTGGTCTCTGACGCAACACGTCTGCTACTATGTTCACTATTCCTTTAATGTAAGTAATATCTAAATCATATTCACTAAATAGTTATAACCAACTCATTTAACACACATTTAGGTCACTCTGAGTAAAAATATCTTGCAAGCCACAATGATCTGTCTTTAATTCAAATTTTTCTCCAATCAGATAATGTCTCCAAACTCCTAAGGTATATACAATTTCTACTAACTCCAAATAATGTGTTGCATAATTCTCTTCATGGTTTTTTAATTTCCTTGAAATGTAAGCGATCACACAACCATCTTGGATCAAAATATGCGTAGACCTTCCTTGGATGCATCCATGCAGACCAAGAATTATTTTTCCATGTAGGGAACCTTCAGTATCAACGTTCTCGCCAACAACTGCTTAATATTTTGAAATGCTTCCACACGTTTCTTTGTCCATACAAATTCTTTATTTATTTTTTCTGCAATTCCGTAATTGGATTTTCTATCTTCAAAACACCTTCGATGAAGGATTGATAATATCCTGCTAACCCCATAAAGCTATGTACTTCTTGTACGCTTGTCAGTATTTTCCATTCCATAATAACCTCAACCTTTCACGAACCATAGAGATAATTTCTTTGATCCCAAGTAATGAATCTTCGACTCATAAAAATAACTCTTCGATAGTTTCCCGTACCACTTATTTTCTTGTATACATTGTAAAACCATTCTCATGTGTTCCTCGTGCTCTTCTTTCATCCAAGAGTAAATCAATATATTTTCAATCAATGCTTGTACAATTTTTTCCAAGTATTCATAGAATACCTAATTCATCAAACTTATGAATATGCCTGGGGCATTCATCAGTCTAAATGGTAAAGAAGTAAACTCATAGTGTCTAAAATTCATCTTAAATGCGGTATTTAGGAGATATTTGTCTGTAATCTGTAAGTGACAATATCATGATCTCAAGTCAATCTTTGAAAACATCGTTTCTCCCTTCATTTGATCAAACAAATTGTCAATCCTTAGCAACATATATTGGTTCTTTATCATATCTTTGTTCAATTGGCGGTAGTCAATGCAAATCCTCCATGATCCATCCTTCTTTCTAACAAAAATCACTGGCGCACACCACATTGATATGCTTGTATGTATAAGTCTCAATTTCAACAACTCGTTCAATTGCATTTTCATCTCCTGCAACTCTACTGTCGACATTCAGTAGGGAGTTCTTGGAATAGATTTAGTTCCATGTTTTATCTCTATGGTAAACTCCAGTTCTCTTTCTCGCAACAATTCTAGTAACTCCTTAGGAAATACATTGGAAAAATCCAATACTACAGGAAGATTTTATAATCCTTTTGTGTCCCACTTTTCGTCAAGCTCTAGTATGGAGTATAACTTACACCCATGTTGTAGAATACAACAACCTCCCAAAGTCTATGTTAGAAATAAATTTGGGACCCTCGTTTTTCAATTTTGAAGATAAAACACTTTTATTTATTTTTTTCAGTTTTGAAAATTTTTGGCCATACTCCCAAGTTATTTGAATTTTCAATTAGTCTTTAATGACATTTTCTTGCTGGGATGTTTTTCATTTCATCAAGGTTTTTATTAAATATTTTGACTCCTAAATATTTCTAATTCACCTATCCTTGATGATTTTTCTCATTAACACACCTTGAATGAAATTATGTACGGGCTACAATATTTGACAAGCTACAATTTTTTATTATATTGTTGGTTTTAATTTTTATTAATATGTTTTGTTTGGGTAATAAATCAATGTTCCAACAATGATTGATCGTGATCTAAAAAAAACAATAATTATCCTATCATAATCACATTATTACCATGATTCCCATGATGCATAACAATTGTTTGATATTATGTTGTCGGACATCAGTCCTAATCTAATCAGCATTGATTTAGATGAATTTAATGGGAAATTAAATTGAGTCCTTTCAAGGTAAATTTGAGCAGTCCACCTTTCTTGAAGTTTACATATTCTCCTCTACATATGGTGTTTCTTTGTATCAGTGTATTCATGAATTATTACCTCAGGTTGAATCCTATATACAATGCTTCTTCCTCAAATTAAGAGTTTTACTTAAGTATTGAGGGTTTATTTTCGTTTACCTGTAAGAGAGAGTCTATTAGGATTCTATTAGGGTTTTTTGAAATGTAGCATGGTAAAATGTTAATATGGGAATGATTTCCATATTTGAACCCAATTTCAAGATTATTGAAGCTCATGAAGATTATTTTTCGACTTTTGAGAGGGTTGGTTGGTTATAATTTTTGCGCATGTTTAATGGATACAATTTGCAGGTCACCGAAGTTTTTCAACAAAGATTTAATGGTGAACACGCTAAAATTGGATATATGGATTTATAGATATATGAATAATTGATAGCCACAGTGACTAAATTTGCATTAAAATGGGAATGTTGGTATAAGTCCAAAAAGGTGAAGGAGATTCTCTGGTTAGAATTCTTTGTTTCTCCCGAATGGAAGTACGATTACAAATGTATTCCCATATCTTTAGTCAAGGAAAGATGGAATTTTTTGTTAGGGGTTATTAAGGGTTTTATCAAGTGTGAGGGAATATATAACGTTTTCTTTATTTATCACTTTTGACATTTAATGGTATTCATGGATTACGAATTGAACATGCCCATTTTCTTTCTTAAAATCTTGTCTAAAATGGGAAATTTTTATGACAGAAAGAATTTGAGTTCAGAAATAAATGTTTTTCATCACAATTTAGTGAAAATTTTGATTTTGTTTCATTTAGAAAAGGATGGTGACTCTTGGGAGGTGTTTTTGAAAAGAAATAATTTTTAGGATAACTCTGAGTCATATTTACATCATCACTTTTCTGAGGTAGAAACCCTAAATCTTATATAAGATACCATCTTGGCTTACCCTCAAGTTTCCACTCATCAACAAAAAATTGTGAGGGTTGTACGTAGTCAATCTGTAAAGTTTAACCTTAAGGAAGAGGGTGACCCACCTGTTACCAAAAAGAATGATGCTTCTAGTAATATAGTGGATTTTATGAACAAGAGGAAAGGAAGGAAAATATCATGAATGCTCAGAAATAAGTCTAGAATAACTTCTAAATCTAGTTATCTTATCGAAATTGAGGATGAATAGTTGGTTACAAATCAAGAAGCATCCTCCCCACAACACAATTCTTCGCAGGAACCCATTGAAAAGGTCATTGAAGAAAAACAGAAGGAAAAAGCTAAAACCGATGACAATCTAGAGGTTTCCTTCTAGAAGGACAAATATTATTTAGTGGTTCTAGTGGTATAGGAAAACATAATTGATTTGGAATTAGAGAACCAACTTCTTAGGTCAGAAAATAAATCTTTGATTAATAGAGAAAGTAGGAAAATTTCAGGTTTTGAACATGATAAAACGAGAGAAGCAGTTAACATTAACTCACTAGGAGCTAACATTTTTGTTAATTCAGTATTTAAGATTGGACCTAGTAACTCTCAATGATTAAAATTTCTTATTTATTGGTATGAGTTAAGGTTTTTAGTTTAGTTTTTACTTTTGTTAATTTTCATTAATAAAAGAGTAGCTATAGAATCTATAATTATGTAACAACTCTAATTTTTGTTTTCTGTTAATTAATTATTGTCTTTCCATTTTTTAACAACTATTAAAAGAATGACCTAGAGTAACACAGGAAAATGAGAAAACTAGTTTTCCAAGAAGAATTTCAAAATTGAACAGTTAGTTGATTTTTATTTTAGTTAATATAGTTTGTGTAATTAATATATTTTAGTTATTTTCCCATTCTAAATAGATAATTATTTGTGGTTATCGAAGTTAAGTTTCATTTTGAATTCCGTCAATATAAAACAATGAAGGAAAGACAATTGTAGGGGATTCAACTTTTTGAAATAGAAAACGAAGCTTATGCACTATTCTACAAGTCTCTTTTTGGAAGAATTATACTGAATCTTTTGTTACCTTGAATATTATTACAAGCAATCCATATTCAACACTATTACTGGTATCTGAATGTTCATTTTTCAAATTAGAGTCTTATTTGGAGTATGTGTTGATGGAATCAAAATTGATTTAGTTGATTACTGTTAATAAATTAGATCAATTTCATCTTTTATTTGATACATTATTCTAGTTATGATTATTATGTGAATCAATGTTTTGATTATAATTTTGTACTAATTATTTAAACATGTTTATATATTCATTTTTCAGATTCACAATTTAGTTTTTATTTTATAGAAAATAGAATTTTTGAGATTATTTAGAAAATGTATATTTTTATATTTAGTTTAGTTTAGAATATTTAAAGGTAACTGGACCTAAACCAGTCAGAGCCATTCACAATGGATAGCGATCTAATTGGGATATTGACCAGATGAAATATTGAATGTTAAACATGGTCATATTTGACTATCAACAACCCCTTTCAAATACTTTTCTATAATTGCAAGGAAGAGATAAAACGCAACGAAACTCCTTGGTTTTTTACTATAATTACTATACTCTGTCTCAAACCTTCAATCAAACTCAAGTTTTTTGTCTTACAGTTAAGTATCAATTCTGATCACTATATGATATGTTCCCAAAATTGTAACATACAGGTTTACACTTGTCATGAAGTCACCTAAGTTAATGTTATAATCCTTCACTTTTCCTCCAACCTTTTGACTAGCATCCAATGCCATTTCCGCATGTATAAACTCATCTTGTTCGAATCCCTTCACCTTAATTCGTTTAAGCGCAACACTAGATATAAAATTTCATGTGGCTCTTGGGTCTATTAAAATACTAAAATGTTGATTGGAGATCATACCTAACATCTTGGGCACGATTGATTGATGCTTGTCCTGATCGTTATTTATCAATCCATGTATCCTGTGGGACTTGCCCATATCACCAACTATCATAGGTCTTGATGATCCGAAAACTCTTTCTTTCTCAATAGAACAATCTCTTGGGTAATTTGGCTCTCCAAATGTATGACATCCATTCTTCAGTCCGATGTTCCTAATCCCAGAAGTAGAAGTTGTTTTCCTAATAGTATGTTCTACTAGTATATTCCGCACACTAGGTATAAACTACTATTGTTGTTTTGGTGATCTGTAAGGATTCCTCTGCTGAGGATTATGTCAACACAATGTCGATAATATAGGTCTTTTATGGATGTTAGGATGCCCATAAGTCTTTCTAGCTGGTGTTTGATGATATTTTTCTCTTGATATCACATGTCCTCTCTATATGGAAGGAGTCTTGTGTCACATACCCACTACCTAAATTGGATTTTTCTAGTCTTCCGCTAAATCAGAACCCCCAAATTACCTACGGAGGCCTAGCACGAGCTATCTCTTTCTCTCTCCCCACTCCCCTGTTGTCGTGGGTCATGATCACAGTCCGAATAAACGAAGTACCTCTTTCATACTTCGTTCCTCAACACTACAGTGATGTCGAGTCGTTTGACTTGGAAACCGTCGAACCCCGACAGGGCTAGCGATCGACCAATGGGGATGAATCTCTATAGGGTTAGAAAATGTTCAATAGAAACAAATCTCAACAGGGCTAGAGAACAACCAATGAGAAACTACCCCATTGTGCGGTTAAGTGGAATACAGGTGGTAGAGAGGGAAACACGACATGGTAGTTGACATGACAGGAGGGGGCCCCACTTCACACGCCACACTATTCCGGACCCCCCACCCCCATTAAAGGAAGAATGGAAAGGGGGGTCCGGAATCCACCTGAGCGTCGTTGATCATGATGAATTAATCTCGACCATTTGAGAGTTGCGCGTCCAATTCTGGACCCCCCCCCATTAAAGGCAGAATGGCAAGGGGGCTCTAGAATGAATCCTCAGCCATAGATCTGGGTGGGTGGACTTTGGCCATCCAGATCTGCTCGCTACTTACCCTAATGCGCATTTGCGTCCCAACGTAAAACTTGCATCTCTTCCTCACATCTGACAATCACCCTAGTCCCATGATCCTCCGAGAGGATCCTGACAATTCATAAGAACCTAACCACATGCTAACATCTCGAGGTTGATAAGTCTAGACTTCGGGGTTTGAGAGCATAGGGGAACATGCCCTTCGGTATCCCGAATGCCAAAACGCCAAAGTGCTGAATGAACCTCAATCGATGATTATCCCTTTGGGTTAAGCATTGGTCAATATGACCTCTTGCCATATGACCACACTCTCTCTTCCATCGGGTGTATCAAGGTGAGAGCCGGACCTCTTGTCATCGGGACTCCTGAATCCCCAATTTCCCGAAAACACGTAATCTCTCGACACGTCAACCCCCTTAGATCGGATGGTCCACAACTACTCTAGGGCTTCCACCTAGGAAAGTCCTAATCCCTTGTCACCAAGACTCCTGATCTTGCGATTCCTGATTTCCAGAAATGGGAGATCTCATGACACATGGCCTCCGTCAATCAGATGGCTCAAGTCTATCCCGGGGTTTTCACCATGGGAAATCCTGAACTCTTGTCAACAGAAATCCCGATTCCGCGATTCTCAATTTCCTAAAGTGGGAGATCTTAAGACACGTGGCCTCCATCAATTGGATAGCCTAGATCAATCCCGGGATTTCCACAATGGAAAGTCCCGATCTTTTTTCAACAGGACTCCCTATTTCCCAACTCCTGGTTTCTCGAAATGGGTGATCTCTTGAAACATGGCCTCCATTAATCAGATGGCTTAGATCTATTCTGAGGTTTTCCCCCCCTATTCACTGGGGTCTTAACCCTCGGGTAACTCCTGACAGATCCAACGGCTGTCGGGCTTTTCAGCCGAGATCTGACGGCTCGGACAGATTCCCTACTTGTGGGCTCTCCCACGACTTCCTGAATGTGGAAAGATCCACGGTCTGGATACTCTCATGGACCTTGGGTATCTACGGTCCTAAACTCTTTGCTACCCATGAAGACACAGGAAAACCAAGTGGTAATGCATTTAACGCCCTGCTTTCTCCTACTAATCTAACAGTCGTGTGTGACCATAGATTTCCCGATGGATTCTCGTCCATCAATTAATACCTATTAGGATTAAGGCACTTAACATTCCATCTTCCTCTTACCAAATCTAACGGTCATGAGTGACCACAGATTTCTCGATGAAATCTCGTCCATTGATTCGTTACTTCATCCTTATGCTACCATCTCGGATTTTTCAAGAGGGTCATTCCTCTTCGTGTAGGGTTACTAAGGCCTTACGCCTTCACAATCGCCTTCCCGGTACTTGATGGGATTTTTAAGGAAGGTATCTCTATGGGGAGATTCACTCAGGGTACTATCTGAGGCAGATAAGGGTATCATCCACCCGAGAACCAGACATGAAGTCTGAATTAGATCAGTACGCATGTAAATAACAATTCATGAGGACATATTCCATATATAGTCTTTCCATACAAATATACAACTACTAGTACTGATCAAAACATCCTACAAACATTCTTACAATGAATTCATTCATAGTTTCACAACATATGGGCATAATCATCAGAATAAACATATATATATATATATATTTATATATATATTTCAAGATGCCAGAGGCAAAACACTTATCAGAAATAACACCAGGGGTTATGAAAATGCTGAGAGGGGTGCTCATTTCCACCCAACCATAGGCTTAGCGACTCGCAACAGAGTTACCACTAGCCACCCCCGAGCTGAGACCACGATGTTGTGAGACTGTGTCTCGGTGTGCTAGTGACCAGGAGAGAAGGTTAATCTATTTCCTCTCTGCTATCATTCACTCTGCATATTGCCAGAGCTCTCCCCTCGAGTCTACCCCCAATCCCTTCTACCCTACGCCTTATCCTCTTGCGAGGTTGCATGTGGTAGGATTTTCCTCACACTGGTCAGTCATGATGGCTCTATCGATAGGCGGTTCATCTCCCCATCCCTCATTAAACTTCTAAGTAGCCATCTACCTGCCAGCCGATGAGACATTTAATTCAGGGCTAGCGAGCCACTTTTGGTTCTCCGAGCCAGTGGAGTCCAAATACAGTATTAATTCTCAGTGGAAGTTAACACCACCTTTCCAGGTGCCTTCCTTTTCCATCGTGGTCTCTTTTTTCTGCAGATTCGCTCGCAACATTCCTGCAATATAAATTCATAATGTTATTCACATTTATTGACCTTTTCCACAAGGTCCATTTACATCACATATTCACATTTATGAGTTTGCCACAGTTCTTGGCCAGTCCAGTTATTTTTACAAACTGGGGGAAACAGGGTGTTACAATTCCCTCCCCCTTAAAAGGAATATCGTCCTCGATGTTCTTATCTATTAACATGAATTGCATGTACAGAGGTAAATAAAATCGGATATGTCTGTCTCATGGCATCCTCCATTTCCCATGTAGCCTCATATGGGCCAAAATGTTTCCACTGCACCTTGACCTGTGCAATGGTTCGGTTCCAGAGTAGGGTTTCCTTTCTGTCGAGTATGCAGTGGGGTTCTGGTAGAAATTCTCCCTCCAATTCCACCTGGATCACAAACCAGTCAATTATATGATTAGCATCATGTACATATTTATTCAATAATGAAACATGGAAAACATTATGTGCTTTTACTGTGGGAGGAAGTGCTAGCTGATAGGCTACAACTCCCACTCTATCTAGAACTTCAAAGGGTCCACAATACTAGGGTGCCAACTTTGCACAGG
The DNA here is from genome assembly GCA_009831015.1 of Picea engelmannii. Lineage (NCBI taxonomy): Eukaryota > Viridiplantae > Streptophyta > Pinopsida > Pinales > Pinaceae > Picea > Picea engelmannii. Next base: position 297,717 of record ML780571.1, on the reverse strand, counting down.
CTCCCATTTTCAGGGAACTCCTTCTAGGCTTAATTCTAAGATATACATGGTCTCCCATTTTGAACTCTCTTGGAGTTCTCTTTTGATAAGCATAACATTTCTGTCGGTTCTGAGCGATCTTCAGATTTTGTTTTATCTGAGTCACTTGTTGTTCCATTTCTCTCAGCATGTCGGGTCCAAAAGAAATCATATTTACAGGATTTCTCCAACTGATTAGAGTATTACACGGCCTACCATAGAGGACCTCGAAGGAACTCATCTTTAAGGATGCTTGGTAGCCGTTGTTGTAGGTGAATTCTACCAATGGCAGGTAGTCTTCCCATTTCCTAGGTTGATGCATCACATGCATCCTTAACATATCTTCTAATATTTGATTCACTCTTTCTGTCTGTCCGTCAGTTTGAGGGTGATAGGCGGTACTAAACAACAATTTGGTCTCTAAACCCGCCATCAGTGATTTCAAAAAATTGGAAGTAAATTTTGTGTCTTTGTCAGATATTATCTCCCTCGGCATACCATGCAGTCAGAATACCTCTTTCATGAATATCTGGGCGATATTTATTGCCTTGCAGGTTGATTTGAAGGGGATGAAATAAGCAGACTTGCTCAGTTTATCCACCACTACCATAATGGTGTCATTCTGTTTGGTTTAAGTTGGCGATCCAGTGATAAAATCCATGGAGATGGTTTCCCATTTCCATTCTGGGATGGGTAAAGGGTGTAAAAGTCCTGCTGGGTCTCGATGTTCTACTTTAACCTATTGGTACTCTATGCATTGGGCCAAATGTTTGGCTATGTCTTTCTTCAATCTAGGCTAATAAAATTGTTTCTGGGTGGTAGTGATCATTTTATGGTATCCGGGGTGACCATTTTATGGTATTTTATGTAGTTCATCCATAAGGAACCTCTTCAAGTCGTCACAATTTGGAATGTACAGTCTATCTCTGTAAGTGAGTAGACCTCCTTCAGTCATCTGGTAGCCTTCATATTTTACTCCAGAGGGCTCTTGATATAGGTACAGGGTCACAGTTTGAACGAAGGGATCTGTTTCTTGTGCATTTCTGACTCTGTTTCTGACATCTGTCTCGCAGGTACTCACCGCTACCAGGTGAATTGTTTTCATGCTTCTGCTAAGGGCATCGGTCACCCTATTTTCTTTCCCTTTGATGTGTTTGATTTCAAAATCAAATTCACTAAGGAGGGCCATCCATCTAGCTTGTCTAGCATTAAGCTTTGGTTGGTCAAACAAATATCTCAATCCACAACGATTTTTCATAAGTACAAATTTTCTTCCCAAGAGGTAATGCCTCCACATTTTCAAGCCATGCACTATGGCAGCCAATTCTAGATCATGAGTCACATATTTGAGCTCATGTTCATTCAATTTTTGGGATTCATAGTAGATCACCTTTCCTTTCTGCATAAGGACTCCTCCAAGCCCTTCCTTACAGGCATCTGTGCACACAAGGAAGTCATCTTCTGGGTCAACGATTTTCAACATGGGTGCATGGGTTAGTAGATGTTTCAGGGTTTGGAATCTTTTTTCACATTGCTATGTCCAGAAGAATTTTGTCCCCTTCTTTTGGAGGGTAGTGATTGGACAACCAATCTTGGAGAATCTTTTTATAAATCTCCTATAGTATCCCGCCAATCCCATAAAGGATCTGATGTCAAAGTCATCCTTTGGGGTAGGCCATTCCATGATAGACCTGATATTGTCAGGATCTATTGCTACCCCTTCCTCGGACAGAACATGTCCCAAGTAATGCATTTGCTTCTGAAAGAAGTCACATTAGTTGAATTTAGCATAGAGTTGATGCTCTCTTAGCACTTGCAACACAAGTCTAAGATCCTCTTCATGTTCTTCTCTATTCTTAGAGTAGATTAATATGTCATCAATGAAAACTAGTACAAATTTATCTAAAAATTTACTGAGTACATTGTTCATTAAGAAAATGAAAGTGGCAGAGGCATTGGTTAACCCAAATGGTACTACCACAAACTCATAGTGACCATACCGTGTACGGAAAGAGGTTTTATGGATGTCTTCACCCTTGATTCTGACTTGATGGTATCCCGACCTCAAGTCAATCGTTGAGAAGATAGACACACCTCCCAGCTAATCGAATAGATCATCGATCCTAGGCAAGGGGTACTTGTTATTTATGGTTACTTTATTGAGTTGTTTATAATCTATACACAGTCTAAGGGTGCCATCCTTCTTTTTCACAAAGAGAACTGGTGCTCCCCATGGGGACATGCTGGGTCAAATATAACCCTTATCCATCATTTATTTCAATTGTAATTTGAGTTCCACTAAATCAGGTGTGCTCATCCGGTAGGGTGTCCTAGACACCGACACCGCTCCTGATGCAAGCTCTATCGAGAAGTCAATATCTCTTCTTGGAGGTATACCTGGTATCTCTTTGGGAAACACATCTCTATATTCTCTCAGGATAGGGTGATTATCAGGGCTTGGTTTAGCACCTTCGATTGTTTTCAACACCTATATTGCATATAGGGGGCATCCCTTTCAATAATACTTTTGCATTTGCAGGGCTGATGTTTCTCTCACTGAGACCAGTTTTTGGATCCCTTGAAGGGTTATCCTTTTTCGTTCTTCACTCACACATTCTAAGGTTTTATAGTAATAGTCTAGTCTAGCTTTGTGGGAAGCCAACCAGTCCATACCAATCAACAGATCATATGATCCCAAGGGTAATACATTAAGGGTTTCTTGGGTGGGGAATTCATCCAACATTAACTGGCAGACTAGTATGACCTATACCACCTTTCTTTTGGTGCCAGTGACTAACTGTACCAACCATGGCTTAGTTTGTTTTCATGGCTGTAGCTTACACTTATCAACAACTTTAGGGGATATGTAACTCAAATTTGAACTAGGGTCAATCAAAACAGACACCAGATGGTTGAAGATCATACCTTCTACTTCAACCACTGAAGCTTGGTGGCCAACTTGGTTATTATCCAAGGCTGCATAAATCTGTGACACACTTCTTGCCACATCATTGACTGTGGTCGCTTCCTGAATGCTATAAACTGTCTGACTGTTCTGTTGTCGGTGTGGACAGTCTCTCAGGAGATGTTATTCTCTGCAACCCCAACATTTCATAGGTTGTCTCTTTGGGTTATCAGTCTTCACTGGTATAGGTCCAGAAGTTTTGTTTCCGCCTGATGATGGAAGGTTCTGCTAGAGTACACTCCGGGCTGGAAAGTTCATTCTGGGGTTATTCTTGTAGTTTTTAAATCCTGAGGATTTGATCCCCTTTTTATGAAATCTCAAACCACTCTTTTGTTTCCAGTCTCCATGAGACTCTGCCCGATGTCCATATTGTTCATGACAATATGTTGTTTTTCGAATAGTGTCCTCTAAATTTTTTGGCTCGTCGAATTCAATTCGGTTCCGGTATTCCTTGGGTAGCCCACTGATGAAGCGTTGCGCCTTCTCCTTCTCTGCTTTGATGTAGGGTACATATCTCAATAAGTCGAGGAATTTGTTGACATATTCCTCTATTGTGAGTTTCCCTAGTTTGAGTTCATAAAACTCTTTAGCCTTCTCGTTGAAATATCTTTCTGACAAATACTTTTTCCGGAAGTACTTTTCAAACTATTTCCAAGACAGGTCATCCTCATGGACCCCTTTCATATTCTTAAGGTCTTCCCCCCAAATGGAAGCCTTTTTGTTCATATTGAAAGTGGCCACTCGGGCCTTCAAATTCTCTGAAAAATCATGGACTCTGAAATATTTCTTCAGTCCAAGTAGCCAGGCCTCGGCTTCCTCTCCCTTCTTTATCTCACCGTTGAAGGAGGGAGGTTTGGCCTTTCTGAATTCCTCAAATTTATGACTCTTGGAAGTCTTTTGCTTCTTCTGTTTTCTTCGAGAATAGGAACTTGTCCTGTTGTTGGAAGAACCTTTTGAATCGCCAGCTTCCTTCTCAGCGGAATCGTCTGGCATTGGTCCTTTACCTCTAGGGTGGACCTTTCTTGAGGTGCTTCTCTCAGTATGGCCACTGACAGGACCATGTTTCTGCATCTTGGGTTCATGCTGCATTTGTCACTGTAGCTCGGATAAGCTCTGCAATAAAACTACATTAATTTCTGTTTGCTTTTATTGTTCTTTCATCATCCTTTCATTGTCAACCTTACAGCTTTGCAATTCAACCATGAGACTCCTCACAGACTCAGCTAGATCTGGAGCGGTTCCTATTGCTCTTCTTTCATCAGACTCTTCATCTCTCTTTTGGGAGCCTTCTCCCACCTCTTGGTGAGTCACCATACTCTGCGTTTGTAGATTCCTGTGGTTGATCGTCCACTTGGGTGAAAAGAAAAACATTGTTTATTAGTTAGATACATTTTATAACCTGCACATAAATTTATAACTCTTCCACATGCACACATAGTCGGGTTCTCGTTTCCAAGTTTTAATCCTGGACAAGAGAGGTAAGTTAGGGGGTTACTCCTCGTATGAGTGCTTCGAACAGAGCTTATGCGCAAATTGTTCATGAGCCCAATCAAGCTGAGTGTTGTAACCATGCTCTGATACCACTTTGTCACATACCCACTACCTAAATCAGATTTTTCTCGTCTTCCGCCAAATCAGAACCCTTAAATTACCTATGGAGGCCTAGCGCGAGCTAGCTCTTTCTCTCTCCCCGCTCCCCTGTGGTCGCAGGTCATGATCATAGTCTAAATAAATGCAGAAAATCTTTCATACTTCGCTCCTTGGTGCTATAGTGATGTCGAGTCGTTTGACTTGGCAACTGCCGAACCCCGATAGGGCTAGCGATCGGCCAATGGGGACGAATCCCTACAGGGTTAGCAAATGGCCAATAGGAAAAAATATCAATAGGTCTAGAGAACATCCAATGAGAAATTACCCCGTTGCACAGTTAAGTGGAATATAGGTGGCAGAGAGGGAAACGTGACATGGTAGTCAACATGACAGGAGGGGGCCCCACTTCACATGCCACACTATTTCGGACCCCCCACCCCTTCCATTAAAGGAAGAATGGCAAGGGGGGTCCGGAATCCACCTGAGAATTGTTGATCATGATGAATTAATCTCAACCATTCGAGAGTTGTGCGTCCAATTTCGGACCCCACCACCCCCCCCATTAAAGGCATAATGGCAAGGGGGCTTCGGAATGAATCCTCAACCGTAGATCTAGGCGGGTGGACTCTGGCCATCCATATATGCTCACTACTTACCCTAATGCGTATTCACACCCCAGTGTAAAACTGACATCTCTTCCTCACATCTGACGGTCACCCCAGTCCCAGGATCCTTCGAGAAGATACTGACCATTCATCAGAACGTAACCACATGCTAACATCTCGAGGTTGATAAGTCTGGAATTTAGGGTTTGAGAGCACAGGGGAACATGCCCTTCGGTATCCCGAATGTTGAAACACCGAAGTGTTGAATGAACCTCAATCAATGATTAGACCCTTGGGTTAAGCATTAGTCAATATGACCTCTTCTGTCGGGTTGTATCAAGGCGAGAGCCCGACCTCTTGTCATCGGAACTCCCGAAACCCCCATTTCCTGAAAATGGGTAATCTCTCGACACGTCATCCCCCTTAGATCGGACGGTCCATAACTGCTCCGGGGTTTCCACCTAGGAAATTCCCGATCCCTTTGCGCCAGGATTCCCGATCTCGCGATTCCCGATTTCCCGAAATGGGAGATCTCACGACACATGGCCTCTGTCAATTAGACGACTCAGGTCTATCGTGGGGTTTTCACCATGGGAAATCCCAAAATCTTGTTAACATAAATCTCGATTCCGAAATTCCCAATTTCCCAAAATGGGAGATCATATGACACGTGGCCTCCGTCAATCAGAAGGCCGAGATCCATCCTGGGATTTCCATAATCGAAAGTCCCGATCTTTTGTCAACAGGACTCCCGATTTCTCAAAATGGGTGATCTCTTCACACGTGGCCTCCGTTAATCGGACGGATTAGATATATTTCGGGGTTTTTCGCCCCTATACACTCGGGTGTTAACCCACAGGTAACTCCTGATAGATCCAACGACTATCGGATTTTTCAGCCGAGATCTTACGGCTCAGACAGATTCCCTACTTGTGGGCTCTCCCACAACTTCCTGAATGTGGAAAGATCCACGGTCTGGATACTCTCATGGACCTTGGGGATCTACTGTCCTAAACTCTTCGCTACCCATGAAGACACAGGGAAACCAAGTGGTAAGGAATTTAACGCCCTACTTTCTCCTACTAATCTAACGGTCGTGTGTGACCGTAGATTTTCCGATGGATTCTCTTCCATCGATTAATACCTATCAGGATTAAGGCACTTAACTTTCCAGCTTCCTCTTACCAAATCTAACGGTCATGAGTGACCACAGATTTCTCAATGAAATCTCGTCCATCGATTCGTTACTTCATCCTTATGTTTCCATCTCGGGTTTTTCAAGAGGGCCATTCCTCTTCGTGTAGGTTTACTAAGGCCTTACGCCTTCACAATCGCCTTCTCAATACTTGATGGGCTTTACAAGGAAGGTATCTCTATGGGGAGATTCACTTAGGGTACTATCTAAGGCCGATAAGGGTATCGTCCACCCGAGAACCAGACATGAAGTCTGAATTAGATCAGTACACATGTAAATAATGATTCATGTGGACATATACCATATATAGTCTTTCCATACAAATATACAACTACTAGTACTGATCAAAACATCCTACAAACATTCTTATAATGAATTCATTCACAGTTTCACAGCTTATGGGCATAATCATCAGAATAAACATATATATATATTTCAAGATGCCAAAGGCAAAACACTTATCATAAATAACACCAGGGGTTATGCAACTGCTGAGAGGGGTGCTCGTTTCCACCCAACCGTAGGCTTAGTGACTCCTAGAGGATTTACCACTAGCCATCTCCGAGCTGAGACCACGATGTTGTGAGACGACATCTTTGTCTACCAGTGACCAGGAGAAGGTTACTCTCATTCCTCTCTACTATCACTCACTCTGCATATTTCCAGAGTTCTCCCCTCGCGTTTGCCCCCAATTACTTCTACCCCACGCCTTATCCTCTTGCGAGGTTGTGTGTGGCGCGATTTTCCTCACGCTGGTCAGTCATGATGGCTCTACGGATAGGCGGTTCACCTTCCCATCCCTCATTAAATTTTTGAGGAGCCAACTACCTACCAGCCGGCGAGACATTTAATTTAGGGCTAGCAAGCCACTTTTGGTTCTCCGGGCCGGTTGAGTCCAAATACGGTATTAATTCTCGGTGGAAGTTAACGCCACCTTTCCAGGTGCCTTCCACCACCATCGTGGTCTATTTTTTCTGTACATCCTCTCACAAGAGTCCTGCAATATAAATTCATAATGTTATTCACATTTATTGACCTTTTCCACAAGGTCCATTTACATCACATATTCACATTTATGAGTTTGCCACAGTTCTTGGCCAGTCCAGTTATTTTTACAAACTGGGGGAAACAGGGTGTTACATCCTGCCATGGCCTCCACTATTAAGCTCTTCCTCAGTAATGAGGGCCTTCTGAAATGTATTGTGCAACATATGATGCATCATGATCCTCACCTTTGCTTGAATATTGAATTTAAGGATGAATACAATCTTGTTGACCTTTATCTTCTATGTGTTCAGATATGGAGCATATCTGAGTAGGTCCATGAACGTGGCCTCATACATCGGTACCATATGACTACCCTATTGTAAGGCGTTGAAATCATTAAGCTAGTGCTCAATGAATTCCTTAGACAAATACCTCTCTCGAAATCATTTCTTGAATAACTCCCATGGCACGTATTCAAAAACCATGTTTAGTTGAGGTAGGAGTGTCTTGAACCAAAGTACAACACTCCCCTTCAACTGAAATATCGCGATGCATACTTTCATATTGGAGGTGTAATCGCGAAGCGCAAATCACATCGCCATGTTCTCTAACCATGTCTTGGTGGCTAAACCATCCATGGCACCCATGAACTCGGGAAATTTTACCTTCTCAAGTTACATGTGTACATTACTACTAAGCATTGGAGGGAGTCGTGAACCCTCAATGGGCGTAACCGTTTTTCACTCACCCGATCAATACGGTTGGTCGATGCCTCTCACATCATCCTGAAGGATCTCATCATACCTACCACATCTCCCACTGCAACTTGTTGATGCTCCTGCTCAATAGTCTTCTCATCTACCTAAAGGTTATATCCCTCTAGCATGGATACAGGTAGAGGAAGCGTAGCTCTTCCTCCGACACCATGATGCCTACTCATCCTCCATCTTCTATACATGATTACTTGCATGAATTATTTCTAAATTTTATTAACAATGCATATTTAACTATTAAATGAGACAGTGGAAGATGTAACGATCCAATGTTGTATGGTTGAACCTGACTCTAATACAATATGTAATATTCTTTCGTAACAATACAAGTGTAACCGACTACAAAATTTTAAAAACAAATTCAAGACAATGTAGAGATAAGATAATCTCATGTTCATTTCTATCAAATCCATAAAGATAACAAATGGTGAATAACTATGTTTAGACAAATACATTGTTCTTTCTTTACGTCAAACATGATAAGGACAATACACGATATCAAGTAAGATTTAACAGGTATATAATCTAATCTTGTCAGAATCACTTCTCATCAAATCGAGTTAATCTCAATTAACATTTAAAGATAAACAAGTGCACTACATTATCATCATTACTCTCAAAAGATAGCAATAAATGCCTACATTTAAGTTCCAATACTATATTACTAATAAGTGTCTAAGTAAAGCACTAGCGTTTACATGGTGATCGAACAAACTATAAATTCTACGACAGCATACTCGTTACTTGTCGTTCTCTAACTTTTCTGAGATTCCTCATCCTGCGCAATTCCTCATCAAAGATGATTGCGCAAACAATAAATTACATATCTACATAAATAATAAATATATCCGATAATATGAAAGATAATTATCTTAATGTAAAAATCTATTGAATTTTTAACCATCAACAAGATTACAATTTAAACACTTATTGAGGTTAAATTTGTTCAAGCAATTAGCTAATCGAAATAAGATTAATTATGAAAAGCTATTGTTCTTTGATATTTTAAATTATCAATAAATTAAAAACTATTAAATAACCTACAAATATAAACTACAATAATGATGGCAGTTATAATATTATCAATCAAGCAAAATAACTCTAAAAAAATATTCGCTATGGAATTAAAAAACTTAACATTAATTAAAAACTATTTTATAACTACAAACATAATACCATAAAGTTGATAACAGTTAGATAGAATTAATTAAGTGACTTAACACTAACAATTATTGGCTACGGAATTAAATAATTCAACTTTATGTCCTTAGGATCATTAGATTCTGGCAACAATGAAACCATTAATTATCCAAGTGGATTGATATGCATGGCTAATGTCAATTGTCAAGATTAATAAGAACTGCACCCGACATCTTGAGTTTGACGGAAATGGATTCCAAAAGGGCAGCACATCATTAGGACACTTATTATGAAGTTCATTTTAAAAAAAAAATTACAATTTAATAATGCGTACTCAGGGAACACTCATTGGCGTCGAGTTTGAAGGAAACAAGGTGACGAGGAATAACGCTTAGTTATTTTACACTAGCACAGCCAACTCGCGGCTAGAGAATGCCGAAAGGTATTGGCCAGTGATAGATCCACATTCCACAAAGATTTAGGTTAAGTGCGCACTAGTAAATAACCTGTCTAGCGTTTAGATTCACATTCGACTAAGATTAACGTGAACTGAACCCAAGCTTATAGGTGGTAAATAATGTGCTACCAATTTTACAGGTAGTAAATAAGGTGAAGCTTGTTAGATACTCCATTTCTAATCACATATTCCATTGCTAATTACATAAACGTGTCAATTAATTGTACAAGATAGTAAATTTTTAATCAGATTAAGTAAATGTCAAAAAGTAAACACAGAAAAGTACGCCTTTGAAAAAACAAGAAAGTTAATATTTCAAATGAGAACTCTTCATTTAATGTAACGACCAAGAATATTCTATTTACATTTGATACTGTTCATAAAAACAACATTAAAGATTAAAAACGTATTAAATGTGCCCATTACCCGTAGGTATACGCCTTTGGACATAATTACAACAACCCTTTCATTTTAATTATGCCAGAAATCCAGGAATTTTTAGATCACTGTTTAACACCTAAATCCATTCAACGTCGATTATAAAGGAACAAAGGGAGAGGTCGTGATGGCATAAAGGATTAACTTCGACAACAGTAAGCCAAATGTCATCAATTACAAGTGTAGGAAAATCGAATTCTAAAGGTAACTATATCAAGTATCACTAAACGCTTAGCTAAGACTTCAGCTAACTCCAGAACTCGTAGTGTCAAAGGAATTTAGAGAGGACGATGGGTTCCAACTGGTGCATCCCAAGTTGATCGCCACTCTTAGCGTAGAGAATCAATAATGCTGGATGAATGATGTCTTACGTGCATTCCCACAATCTTGTTAACATCCTCAAGTAAGAATCAAAATAGTTTGATGGAAGGTTTAGTTCCCTCATCCGAACCGACATTTTAAAAGGTCGAAAGAATGATAACAATTTTTCTTTCTCTTAGCCATGGCACATAGGTTTATTACAGAAATCAGGCTTTTGTGATATGCAAAGGAGCTTAGGTCCGTTGGTTTGATAGAGGAACATCATGAATCCTTTATTATGATAAATGGGTGAATTTCTCTGGATCCAGAATAGTTTAGAGATCCACAACCATTGTTTGCAGAGCATAAAACTAATAAGGATAGAGGAACAACATGAATCCTTTATTATGATAAATGGGTGAGTTTCTCTGGATCTTTAGAGAACAGTTTAGAGATCCACAACCATTGTTTCCAGAGCATAAAACTAAGAAGGATATAATTTGTATTTTACTTTTATTATAGTAGTGATGCAACCAAGTTGGATCTGTATGTTAAAAGGACAAGGATAGATCGATTACTAACTCTATTGTTTATGTATAATCCACTATCAATATTTCAATTTATCAACCCCAAATGTCAAATAAAAGGAATAATATGAATTGGAAACTATGACTGAATTAAATTTCTTTTCGAAAAACAAGATCCCTTCCTTTTAATTAATAACAGATATTGCTAACACTACGCCTTAGGGCATATGGGACTAAAGGTAGTTATTAATTGCATTATATATATGTGAATATCCACACCCGTGCACAGTCACAACCTAAAACTCCTTCATTTCTATTGCTGTTGGGAAGGCCCGCTGTGCTGTCTCTGCCAGGTGCTGCTATGGTTGGGCAAGCTTATGTAAAAACTGTGTTTTCGTCGTAATCTATAGTGCCATCGCTGTTTTTCCTTTGCCAAGAAGTGCTTTCTATAAACAACTATTTTAATTTACATTGTATATATCTAAATTCCTGTGTATATTGAACAATGATATTTGAACAAGGATTTCGAAATTACTAAGAAATCTATATGTGTTTAGAGAAAACTTTGGTGTTATTTTTCTTTGTTTTTGTGTGTTGTCTTTTTGAAACTTGGATGGTAAAGGGAAAAAAAATACCCCTAACATTGGCCGGAAGTATAATGAAATCTTTGAAATTAAAAAAAAAAAAAAAAAAAACATTAGGAACCACCCGGTTGAGAATTATATTTAGACACACTTCAAGAATTATATTTAGACACACTTCAATTTGGTCACGCCATTTATTTGTAGTTTGTCTATGTATTCGAATGTAAACTTCACATAATAGAGCAATATGATATGAATCTTAAATTTACGGAGTAAATCTTTGTTATTTTGTATAAGAGTTCTAGTTATGGTTAATGAATTTATCGCGATAATCAGTTGCATTGGATATGAAGTATATGAACTATATATTTATGTGAAGTATATGAACTCCTTTGTCTTTTATCTATATTAGCAATAATATGTTTCTATGAAAGGCAACATAACAATACTAACAAGGTGATCTCCCTTTTTTCTTTTTCTCAATTTTCTTTTAGAAAAATTCTTAATTACATATGTATTTATGAAAAAATAATTAATTTCTATTAATTTAATTAAAGGATTATTCATCCACTACATGTGTCACATTCTCCCCAAGTTGCATATGTAATTTTTTTTTTAATTTATTTAATTAGACAATTTCCCTCACATTCCCCAATTTGATCCTATTTTTCCTCTTAGTTGTCTGCTAGTTCCAGAATCCCTTTTTTAATTTGTGTCCCCTATCTAGATATTACTTTCATTTGGATTAAGAGTCTTCTTTTAATTAGGATTAGTGGTAGATTGACTCAAGATGAGACTCTATGTGGACCACCTATTCTTCCATGTTTTATTCTCTTTCTATTTATAAATCCTTTATATTATTTTGATACACACATGTGCCTTTACCCAAGTTCATTCTTATTTATTCATTCAATTAAATTTCTAGTGTAATTCTTTTATTCATTTTTTATGGTTTAATTAAACAAACCTCCTTAGACATAGAATCTTTGTTATTTTTTTTATTTGTTTTTGAATAATCATTTGCATGTTGTTTCTGAAAAAGTCAAAGTATTTTATTTTTATTTTCTAAGCCTTCTATATTTTTATTAATCAGATTTCATTATGAGACATTCCCTTCAAGGCACACCTCCGTGATCCAAGGGCGACACTCATCTTTGACTATTTTTGGAAGTTTGTCTAACACTTCGAGTCAACAGTCCACTTTGTCAAACTTTTGAGAGACTAAGGGCTTCTAAGAAATAAGGATCCAGCCTTATTGTGTGCCCATTATATTTCTTCCCCAGCGACTATATAAGTCTGCTCTCATGGCATCATGTACCACTTGAACTAGTTAATCATTAACCTACAGTTCAGGTCATGGCATGAGTGTTAGTAGGATCTCATAGGGACACTTCTATACTTCTCTATCAACTGTTTGTTTTCTTTCCATGACCCCTTTACTCCTGATATGAGTTGGATTAGCAAGCATTGTCCAACCTGCATCCACTAAAAAGAACATTGTCAATAATACATATGCATAACATCCATACTAAAATCATCATATAAATCACATGCACGTAAATAAAATACTCAAACTAAATACAAGTCCTCTCCCTAACTCAATCTGAAGTCCAAGGGAGTCCATTGATGCCATCTGCATCCTCAACATGTCAATGTATCCTACACACTCAGGTAATTTCATCAATAATACTTGTCGATACATACATATACATACATATACATATATACATATATATATATATATATATATATATATATAGAGAGAGAGAGAGAGAGAGAGAGAGAGAGAATTTAACTCGTAATCGCAATGACATCAAAATATAACTCATAAGAAAAGCATAATCATAATGTATTATAATTGGTTCAGTTGCTGACAAGTGTCCTCAAAGAATAAGTTAGTATAAAATTTGCTCTGTAGAAGTGGATGTTACAAAAACTCCCTCTTGTTTTAAACTTCATTCCAAAGTTTGTACATTCTAAATGAAAGAAATAAATGTATCAGACACAAATCTAATCATCCAGTCTATCAAAAAAATAAGGAAACTCTTCATGCATCTCATGTGCATCCTCCCAAGTAGCCAACTATGGACTAGAATTGTCTCACCAAACCTTGACCTAATCGACTATTCAACATTGTAGTTGTCTAGTGTGATGGTCTAGAATATGGATTGGCTCCGGCATGAGAGCACCCTCATCTGAAATCTGCAAAGAAATCAAGTCAATGACATGTGACATATAGGAAATATAATATTGCAAAACAAATACATGAAATACTCTCTACATATGCCTCAAAGAATCAAGCAAGGATAGTCGATAAGCCACAAGTCCCTTCCTTTAAAAAAATTTGAATGTTCACACAAACCAACGAGAGAGTTTAACACCCTTTCCAAATTTGATTAAACTCTTATGTGGTTTTAACCACAAGAAAACTTTGTTGCCAACATCATAGTTGTGGTCAATGTGATGCGCATCAACATAACTCTTTTGTCGAGCTTGTGCTTCTTTAATCCTTTGTCTTATTTTTCCCATATTTTCTTCCATTTCTTGGATCACTTATGGTCCCACCAGGATCCTATCCTCTAGTCTATCCCAACTGAGAGGTGTCTAACACAGTCGTCCATAAAGAAATTCAAACAGTTCTATCTTAATTGTACTCTAGTAACTGTTGTTGTATGACAATTCTACAAATGATAAGAATTATTCCCAACATTTATGTTGATCCATTACATACATACACAACATATCCTCTAAAATATGATTCATCCTTTTAGATTTTCCATCTATTTCGGGGTGATATGTTGTACTGAAATTTGGTCGCGTTCCTAAGGCCTCTTCAAAAATAGTCCAAAATAATCTAGTAAAGATCAATCCTCGATCAGATATTTTCCTATCACAATATTACTAACAAAAACTCTAGCTACGTTTGGCACATGGTACGTCGTACGCACTGAAATAAAGTATGCACTCTTCGTCAGAGTGTCAATGAGTACAAAAATTGAATCATGCTTCCTTAATGTAAGTGACAATGCAATGATAAAATCCATCAAAATGACCTACCATTTCAATTCAGGAATAACTTGTGGTTGTAACAATCCTGCTGGATGTCTATGTTCAACCTTCACTTGCTAACATTCCAAACATATTGCCACATAATTTACTATGTCAGTATTCATTCCTTTACAAAAGAATAAAGGCTTCAAGTATTCTTTCATATTTATGACTCGAGGATAATCCATTTATACTGCTCGATGAGCCTTGCTTAAAATAAAAATTATTAATTCGTCATTAGATGGTACGTAAATTATATCGTTATACCTCAACAATCCTTCATTTTCAAATGAATAACCTCCATACCTTGATAGAATCATGGTATCTTGTCTAGTATTATCCTTAACTTCCTTATACCAATCATCGTCAATATGTAAAGCTATAATATTTTTTCAAAGATTCATCTTAAGAGGTATTACTGAGAATATACGTGGTCTTTGACTCAACACATTTGGTACTATGTTCACTATTCCTTTATTGTAAGTAATCTCGAAATCGTATTCACTATGTAGTTCTAACCAACGCCTTTGTCACATGTTCAGGTCACTCTGAGTAAAAATATGTTGCAAGCCACAATGATTTGTATTTAATTCGAATTTTCATCCAATCGGATAATGTCTCCAAAATCGTAAGGTATATACAATAGCTAATAAATCCAAATCATGTGTTTCATAATTCTCTTCATGCTTTTATAGTTTCCTTGAAATGTAAGTGATCTCTCGATCGTCTTGCTTCAAAACACTGCCTAGACCTTCCTAGGATGCATCCGTGAAGACCAAGAATTCTTTGTCCATGTCGAGAACCTTCAGTATCAACGTTGTCATTAACAACTCCTTAAGATTTTGAAATTCTTCTGTGCATTTCTCTGTCCATATGATTTTTTTTTCTTTTGCAATTTCATAATTGGATTTGCTATCTTCAAAAAACCTTTGACGAAGCATTGATAATATCCTTCTAACCCCATAAAGCTACGTAATTCTTGTATGTTCGTTAGTTTTGGCCATTCCATAATATCCTCAACCTTTGTTGGATCCATAGCGATACCTTCACTAGATATTATATGTCTCAAATAATGAATCTTCGACTAGTAAAGAGAACACTTTGATAGTTTCCCGTACAATGTTTTTTCTCTCATACATTGTAGAACCATTCTCATGTGTTCCTCATGCTCTTCTTTATTCTGATATTAAATCAATATATCGCCAATCAATACTTGTACAATTTTGTCCAAGTATTCATAGAATACCCCATTCATCAAACTCATGAATATGCCTGAGGAATTCGTCAGTCTAAATGGTAAATAAGTACACTCATAGTCTTTAAACCTTGTCTTAAATGCGGTGTTAGGGATATTGATGCAACACCCCTAACTTAGTAGGTTCTGCTTGACCTCCCGGTCTAAGGATCATTCTTAATCTCCCCTTGAGCTGAAATGTCTCTTCGATTCCCATCTGGAATCTTCACACTTGTAACCACAAGTCCTTCTTAGGAGATACACCTGTGAAAACAAGCACTGGGTGCGAACTCTTACCCACATGACTAGCCAATGTGATCAAAACTTTTTCTTGAAAATGTATTTCACGAATCTCGATTTTAGGGTATTGACGTGATACAAAACCAACACTCCACATCCATGAAACCTTGAAACACGATGCGAGACCTCTCCCCAGGACTAGATTTGACAGTCTTGTGCCTCCTCTTCGATCGATGATCACGATCGCGCCGTGTTCATGACCGCATCATGACTTCACGTTTCGCGATATCGACACTATTTGTGTAACACCAGCCAACTACTCGAACTCCTGACTCCGGAAATGCCGATATCCGATATCAAGAGATCAACGACTCTCATTGATCCAGATCCAATAGATATTATTACTCCTAGGCTTGTGAACGTTGAAAGGTTATCAACCTTATTGTTCCCGCTGACCTTCTAGATCCAACGGCTTATAGAATTTTGGTATTCCTCCCTCTGAGAAATTCCACTGTCCGTTCAGATTTTCAATGGATCCAATTCGAAGGACTTGACGTAAATTCTTCTGGGTTCAACCTCTATGAGGTGAATTCAACCTTATGCTTTCCTTCGAGTCCCTCGAATTCTCTATCCCTTCTGAGTTTGGCTTCTACTGAAAACATAATAATTCCAAGGGTTCTTTGCGTGCATTCCTTATGGCACTCACGATAACCTCTGGTTATCTGACGTCTTCCTCTTCTGTGCGCTCCTTGCAACATAAATCCTTAAACCCCTCACTCGAGTTGGAAAAGTATAATACTTCATGCTGCTTGTGCACTTCCTTGCATGACTCTGTGCTATACTCACACTTTTGGTGGTATGAGAACAACGATATCTCTCTTGTGATTTTCAAGATATTATATTAATGTCTTATCCTTTCAAATTCATTTCGCTTTCAAAATGTACGCTGGTGCATATCCATCTATCCTCTGCTTTTGTGCTTGCTTTGTTAGCTTGCTTATGATGCTCCTCAATCATACTCCTCTGGATGAAAAAATCATGAACTCAGGTTCATGAGCTCCTGTACCATCTGTCCATGTTTCTGGATCTCCACTTCGCTTTCCCAAGTGGCATCCTCAATCGGGTTTCCCTTCCATTTGACCAAATACTCAAAATATGTCTTTCTCTAGGTCTTTTTGCTAACTCTCTAATTAATGATCTTTTCCATCTGCGGATTTTTAGTTCAGGAAATTGTTTAACCCATTTAATTTCTTTCTAATTTTCTTCTCCTCTAGCTTAATTTGTTCCGTAAGGATATAGATCTGCTACATTGAATATGGGTGATATGCCCACATCATCTTGAAACTCTATCTCATAAGCATTTTCTTCAAATTTTCTTGTCATTTTACATGGCCCTATCTTTTTCATATTCAGTTTATTATACGTTCCGCTTGGCAACCTTTCTTTTATCAAGTGTTCTAAGACCAAATCTCCCACTTCAAATTGAAGTTCTCTCCTATGTTGATATGCTCTACACTTATATTCCTGTTTAGAATTTTGTAACCGCTCTTTGATCTTACTATGGAGCTCTTGCATCTCTATTGCAAATTCTTCTGCTCCAATACTTTTAAACTCACCTTGCTCTAAGTCTCTCAACTCAGACACTCCCCTGGGTTGCATTCCATACATTATCTGGAATGGGCTATGTTCTGTGCTCCTGTTCAGTGAATCGTTATATGCAAATTTTGCTTGTGGAAGAATCTAATCCCACTGACTATGACATTCAGCTACTAAACTTCTCAACAAGTCCCCTAAACTTTTATTTACTACCTTAGTATGCCCATTCGTCTGAGGTTGATATGTTGAGATAAAAGATAAATTAGTCCCCAACTTCTTCCACATTGTCCTCCATAAATGACCAAAAAATTTGGTATCCCTGTCAGAAATAATACTCTTGGGTAAGCCATGAAGTTGAACAACTCTGAAAAATAGATTTGCAATGTGTGTTGCATCACTGGTTTTATAACATGTAATCAAATGTGTCATTTTCAAGAATCTATCAACTACCACGAATATGGAATCAAAACCTCTTTGTTTCCTTGGTAGTCCTAACACAAAATCCATGCTTACCTCATCCCACGGCCCCTCTGGTACCAACAATGGTTGATATAATCCTGTATTCTGTCTCTTTCCCTTTGCGTGATGAAAAATTCTACAGTTGTTGACAAATTTCTTGTCATCTGTCCTCATCCCTCGCCAATAATATAGATTGTTTAGTTGCACGAACGCTTTGTCATGGCCAAAATTTCTAGCCAATCCTCCACTATGTTTTTCTTTTAGAAGATTCTCCCTCATAGAACTCTTCAGGATACACAACTGATTTCCTTTGAATAATAATCCATCCTGGATTAAGTATTCAATCCATTGGATTTTATCTCTCAGAACATGATTCTCCCATGCTTCATAAGCGTCCCTGAAATCTGAATCATCCTTGTACATATCCTTAATGTTATCAAAACCTAAGGTCTTCACACAAAACTCCTACAGAATCAAATATTTCCTACTCAATGCATCAACAACCTTGTTAGCAGTTCCATAAATGTCATTTATAGAAAAAGTAAATTTTTTCATAAATTCAACCCATTTCGCATGCTTCTGGCTCAATTTCTCCCATCGAGTAATGAATTGTAAAGAATGGTTGTCTCTATACAATACAAACTCTTTCATAACCATGTAGTGCCTCCATTTCTTCAGCGCCTGTATGACTACATAAAACTCTTTATCATACGTGTAATAGTTTATCTTGGCATCGTTCAACTTCTCACTAAAGTATGCAATGATTCTATTATCTTGGCTTAAGACTACTCCAACCACAAACCCACTTGTGTCACATATCACTTGAAATGTATTAACAAAGTCTGGAAGAACCATAACTGGTTGTTTGGTTATATTCTCCTTTAACAACTTAAAACTCCCCTCTGCTTCCTTTATCCAATGAAAAGATTTAGGTCTTTTCTTGACTATGTGTATCATTGGCGCAAAAATTCCACTAAAATTTGTAATGAACTTCCTATAAAGACTGGATAGTCCAAGGAAGATTCTAACTTCAATGATGTTCCTCGACGATGGGCATTCTTTGATTTCTTTTACCTTCTCAGGGTCCATCTTCAACTTGTTCGAAGAGATCACAAAACACAAATAAATGAGTTCTTTCTTCATGAAAGATGACTTCTTTAGATTTATCAACAAATTCTCTTGTTGCAACCTCCTCATTACTAGATTTAGGTGTTTCATATGTTCTTCTTCAGTCTTACTGAAGATCAGTATATCATCAAGATACACAATTACAAACTTCCCAATGAAATGTTTCAGGACTTCGTTCATTAACCTCATGAAAGTATTTGGCACATTCGTCAAACCAAATGGAATGACAATCCATTCATACAATCCTTCATTTGTCTTGAATTTTGTCTTCCATTCATCACCTTCGCTCATTCTAATCTGATGATATCTGCTTTTCAAATCAATCTTTGAAAAAAATTTAGCTCCACTCAAGTAATCCATCAAGTTATCCATCCTCGGTAAAGGAAATTTGTACCTGAAGGTGATTTTTTTTATATCCCTCAAGTCTGTACACATTCTACATCCACCATCCTTCTTCGGACTTAACATTGTTGGTACAACACATGGACTCAAGCTTTCTCTTATCAACCCCTTGTCCATCAAATCCTGGACTTTCTTCTTAACCTCTTCATTCTCCTGCGGCGTCAATCGGTATGCTACTTTGTCTGGTAAACTCACTCCTGGTATAAGGTCAATGTGATGGCTTATACTTCTGATGGGTGTCAATGAACAAGGCAAATCGACCACCACTATATCAGCAAAATCCTCCATCATTTTCTGAATTTCCTCTGGTATATCATATATCGAGGTACTGGTTAAAATGACTCTAGGTTTCCTTACCACAACAAACTACATGTCTTCTTCTTTCTTGACTTCCTCCAGAAGCTCCTTCCCACTCATGAGAAGTATAGAGTTTCTTTATTCTTCTTTCACCTCCGTGTCTTCAATTGACAACAACATATGTGTCCTACCATTCTTTTCTATGGTGTATGTGTTCTTTCTCCCATCATAAACAACATTTATGTCATATTGCCACAGTATCCCCAACAAAAGATAACAAACATCCATGGGAATAATGTCACATAAGATCTCATCTCTGTATCCTCCCATCTTAAATTCAACTAAACATTGTTTAGTGACAGTTACCTGATGTCCTTTTTGCAACAATGAGACTTTATATGGGCTCAGATGTGCAACTATCTCCAATTCTAGCTTCTACATCATTTCTATGGATACTAGATTATCTATGCTTCCACTATCCACTATCACCTTGCATACCCTATTCTTGGTCTTGCATGAAGTTCTAAATAGACAGTTTCTCTAAACTGGATTCTTTGCCTCCTTCTCTGGTTTTAGAAGAATTTTCTGCATCATTAAGGACCTTCCACCTTTTGCATATTCTCCCTCAACATTTTGCCTTTGCGCTTCTAAAATGTGATCTTCTCCTACTCCATATCTTTTTCTATCAAGACATTCAAAATATTTGTGTCTAATCTTTCCACAGACAAAACATTTTACTTCTCATCCTCTACCTCTACTTCTTCCTCTTGCTCGCGGAAAAATGTTCTTATCGGCATATTGTCTTCCTTTTGAACTTCCTCCTCTTTCTGAGTGACTATGAGGTTTCTTTTCTTCATTCTTGGGCTTCTATATTCTGTCCTGGGAAATTTCTTTGCCTCTTCTCTGACTTCTACCTCTTCCCATTTGACCTTACTTTCGGGCTAATTTTTCTTCTTCCTTCAGAGAAATATGATAAGAATCTTCTATATTTCTGATTGTCATCCCCTTTTGTCTCAAATTATTCATTCTTTGAAACAGATTAATTTGATAGTCTATGGGTATAAACATGGCCTTCATATTTGTGACCATCCTATCCCATCTTTTGATTCTTTGTTTTCCTTTGCAATTCATGTAAGCCTGCAGTTCATCCCACCATAGTGTTGCATGCCCTTTCAATATAGTGACAACATGTTTTACTTTCCTATCTTCTTCGATATCTTCATAGTCAAAGTATTTATCTAGAGCTGTAAACCAATCTAGCAGCTCCTCAACATCTAAGTTTCCTTCATACATTGGAATGTCCATTTTTTCTCTGGCCCCTATTCTTGCAACAACTCTGAATAGATTTTCTTATACAGTGTCTTCAACTACAACTTCTTCTTCAGGTCTAGCCTCATTTTCCCTTTTGTCTTCATTGACATCTCCTTTATTAGTAGCTCATCTCTTTCTTTTCTCCATAACATCTAATCAAGCATGAAGTTCTCTCATTTCACTTTCCACGGCTGGATTGGGCATTGGTCTATCTTGACGTCTTCTGGGCGGCATTTTTCAAATTTGTTCCACGTAGAATTCAATTTAGAACTTGCCTGTTGTCTCCTGTTGCCTACAGAAAACAATCATTGTAAGCTATGATACCACCTAACTCAACACCCCTACCTCAACAGGTTCTGCTTGACCTCGCAGTCTAAGGATCATTCTTAATCTCCCCTTCAACTGAAATGGATATTTGATTCCTAGTTGGAACCTTCACACTTGTAACCATTGGTCCTTCTTAGGAGCTATGACATTGAAAACAAGAACTATGCGTGAACTCTTACCCACGTAACTAGCCAATGTGATCACAACCTTTTCTCGAAAAGGTATTTCATGAGTCATGATTTTTGGGGTATTGGCGTGATACAAACCCAACACTCTACATCCAAGAAACTTTGAAACCCAATGCGGGACCTCTCCCCAGGACTATATCTGACGATCCTATGCCTCCTCTTTGATCAACAATCATGATCACGTAGTGACTTCGCGTTTTGTGATATCGAGACTATTTGTGTAACACCATCCAACTACTCCAAGTCCCGAGTCCCAAAATGCCAAGATCCGAAATCAAGAGATCAACGACTACTGACTATTCCTCCTCGACTTGTGAACACTGAAAGGTTATCAACCTTATCCTGCTCGTTGACCTACTAGATCCAACGACTGATAAAATTTCGGTATTCCTCCATCCGAGAAATTCCACTGTTCGTTCATATTTTCAATGTCTCCAAGTCAAAGGAATTAACGCT
Organism: Picea engelmannii; assembly: GCA_009831015.1. Taxonomy (NCBI): domain Eukaryota; kingdom Viridiplantae; phylum Streptophyta; class Pinopsida; order Pinales; family Pinaceae; genus Picea; species Picea engelmannii. The sequence goes on along the minus strand of ML780571.1, from coordinate 275,452 downwards.
AATTATTTGGGGTCAACCTATGTGAGGTGACTTCAGCCTTATGCTTTCCTTCGACTCCCTTGAAGTCTCTATCCCTTCTGAGCTTGGATTCTACTGCAAACTCAATAATTCCAAGGGTTCTTTGCGCGCACTCCTTGTAGAACTCACGATAACCGCTGGCTATCTGACGTCTTCCTCTTTTGTGCACTCCTTGCAACATAAATCCTTCAACCCCTCACTCGGGTTCGAAAAGTATAAGACTTCAACCTACCTATGCACTTCCTTGCACGACTTTGTGCTATACTCACACTTTTTCTAGTATGAGAACAATAATATCTCTCCAGAGCATTTATGAGGTAAAACTCAAAACATGTCAATGCACTCTTTACAGACTTTTAATGCACTCACATGAATTGTCTGGATTAGAAACAATTGAAACTCATTCTCTCCCTTTCAAAGACTTCATACATTCAACATGAATCATACATACACACAACATTGAAACAAATGCATAACAGAGACTGGAATGAACTTTAAACATGCCATTCAATAGTTGTAAATAGAATTCATAAACACCATGAAATTTGGATAAAATCTTCCTTATATTAATCCAAGTGCATCTGTACATGGGTTCTATAACATCAACTATTTTCTTATACACTCTTCTACAATATTTGTTCTTCTATTCTCTTTCTCTACAACTCTCTTCTCTTACAATGAGAATAAAAATACATTACAATACATATGAGGGAGCTTTCTAGAGTTTTCCCTCATACAACTCTAAGATATCTAATCGAAATAAAAGCTACAACCACTTTACATTTAATACAATAAATGCCTCCAACAACCAGATGAGAGAAACCGCTCAATATCTGCATTACAACTCAAAACATAAATGTGAATGCATCCTTTCAAGATATTACATTAATGTCTTATCCTTTCAAATTCGAAATGCTTTCAAAATGTGCGTTGGTGCATATCCAGTTGTCCTTTTCTTTTGTACTTGATTTGTTGGCTTGCTTACGATGCTCCTACATCAAATATCCTCTTTTGTAATACGTAACTGACAATATATCGATCTCAAGTCAATATTTGAAAACGTTTTTTCTCCCTTCATCTGATCAAACAAATTGTCAATCATTGGAAACATATATTGGTTCTTGATCATATATTTGTTCAATTGATGGTAGTCAATGAAAATCATCCATGATCCATGATCCTTCTTTCTAACAAAAAACATTGGTGCACCACACAACTATACGCTTGGATGTATAAGTCCCAAATCCAACAACTCTGTCAATTGCATTTTCAACTCCTCCAACTCCAGTGTCAACATTCGGTAGGGAGTTCTTAGAATAGGATTAGTTCCACGTTTCAGATCTATGGTAAACTCAAATTCTCTTTCTGGAAGAAAACCTAGTAAATCATTAGGAAATACATCGAAAAACTTTGATACTACAAGAATATTTTCTCATACTTTTGTGTCCCACTTTTTGCTAAGATCTAAGATGGCGTTTAATTTACACCCCTGTTGTAGCAGACAAGAACCTTCCAAATTTTGTGTGATAAATAAATTTGGTACCCTTGTTTTTTAAATTTGAAGAGAAAAAACTTTTAATTTGTTTTCTATTTTGACATTTTTTGGCCATACTCCCAAGTTCTTTGAATTTTGATTTAGTATTTAATGACATTTTCTTGTTTGGATGTTTTTTCAATTCATATAGGTTTTGATTAAATATTTTTACTTATAAATGTTTCTAGTTCACCTAGCCTTCATGATTTTTCTCATTTACACACCTTGAATGAAATTATATACAAGCTACAATATTTGGCAAGCTCCAATTTTTTATTATATTGTTGGTTTTTATTTTTATTAACATGTTTTGTTTGGGTAATAAAGCAATGTTCCAACAATGATTGATCATGATCTAAAAAAAATCCTAAATATCATGTGATAATCATGTTATTACCATGATGCCCATGATTCATAACAATTGTTTGTATATGTTGTGGGACATCAGTCCTAATATAATCATCACTGGTTTAAATGAAGTTAATGGGAAATCAAACCGAGGCCTTTCAAACTACATTTAGAAATCCACCTTTCGTGATGTTTACCTATTCTCCTCTACATATGGTGTTGCATTGTATCACTATATTCATGAATAATTACCTTAGGTTGAATCCTATATATGGTGCATCTTCCTCGAATTAAGAGTTTTACTTAAGTATTCAAGGTTTATTTTCGTTTACCTGTAAGCAAGATTCTATTAGGATTTTATCAGGGTTTTTTTAACTTTATTGTGGTAAATTGTTAATATGGGAATGATTTCCAGAGTAAAACCTAGTGTCAAGCTTATTGAAGATCATGTAAATTATTTTTCGACTTTTGAGAGGATTGGCTGGTTAGAATTTTTGCGCCCATTTAATGGCTACAATGCGTAGGCCACCAAAGATTTTGCACAAGGT
>ML780571.1:225483-260380 GCA_009831015.1 Picea engelmannii | reverse complement strand
AAAGCGAAACTTATGCACTATTGTACAAGTCTCTTTCTTGAATATTTATACTGAATCTTTTGTTACTTTGAATATTATTACCAACAATTCATATTCAACACTATTACTGGTATGTGAATGTTCATTTTTCAAATAAGAGTCTTATGTGGAGTATGTGTTGATGGAATCAAAATTGATTTAGTTGATTTAGATCAATTTCATCTTCTATTTGATACATTATTTCAGCTATGATTATGTATATGAATTATTCTTTTGATTACAAGTGTGTACTAATTATTTAAACATATTTATATATTCATTTTCCATGAATTTATTCATACATCTATTTTGAAGATCTATATCTTTAGAATATTTTTTAACTTACCTCATTTCATATACTATTTGAATTTAGGCCTGGCCAATAGACTAGTTTAATTTTATTTTGCTAAAGAGATTTAGTTTATTTCTTTGGAATTACTTCTGATTCTTAAACGAAAAAGAAAAAAAATTCCTCTTGCAGGAGTAATTTTAATGAGAAATAATTTTCTTTGTAGATAGATTTAAAACTTTGTATATTTATAGTTTAGTTTTTATTTGAAAGAAAATAGAAGTTTTGAGATTATTTTGAAAATGTATATTTTTACATTTAGTTTAGTTTAGAATAGTGGAAGGTAACTCGACCTAAACGAGTCGGATTTTCAATTCATATTAAACATGGTCATATTTCACTATCAACAACCCCTTGCCCATAACTTTCTATAATTGAAAGGAAGAGATAAACATGAATGACACTCCTTGGTTTATTCCTATAATTACTATAATCTTTCTCAAACCATCAATCAAACTCAAGTGTTTCGTCTTCGAGTTAAGTATCGCATCATGGGATTCTAATTAATCAATTATGATCACTATATCATAAGATCCAAAAATTGTAACATGCAGTTTTACACTTGTCACGAAGTCACCTAAGTTAATGTTACAATCCTTCACTTTTCCTCCAACGTTTTGCTTCGCACCCGATGCCATTTTCACATGTCTAAACTCATCTTGTTCGACTTCCTTCACCTTAATTATTTTAAGCAGAATACTAGATATAAAACTTTCAATGGCTCTTGGGTCTATTAAAATACTAAAATGTTGATCGATGATCATACCTGACTTCTCGAGCATAATGGACTGATGTTTGGACTGGCGGTTATTCACCGCTACATCTATATTGTGGGACTTGCCAAAATCTCTAACTGTCATAGGTTTTGATGATCAACTCTTTCTTTCTCAATAGGACAGTCTCTTGGGTAATGTGGCTCTCCAAATGTCTGGCATCCATTCTTCGGTCCGATGCTCCTAGTCCCAGAAGTAGAAGTTTTGGTCCTCAGAGTATTTTATACTAGTCTATTTTGCGGATGAGGTATAAACTACTATTGTTGTTGTGGTTCTCTATAGGGAGTCGTATGTTGAGTATTGTTGTTGTGGTTCTCTATAGGGAGTCTTATGTTGAGTATTTTTTCAGCACAGTGTCGAGAATACAGGTCCTTTATGTGTGTTATGATGCCTGAAAGTTTGTCTAGCTGGTGTTTGATGTTATTGCTATCTCGGTGTCACCTGTCCTATCTGTCTAGAAGTATTCGTGCCCTGATCCCCACTTTTCAGTTAGTCCGAACTAATGAGGGCCTTTTGAAATATATCATGCAACATCTAAGGCATCATGGTCCTCACCTTTTCATGAATATTGAAGTTAAGGTTGATCACAAACTTGTTGACCTTTAGCTTCTCCATGTTCAGATGTGGAGCATATCTGAGTAGTTGCATGAACCTTCCCTCATACACCGGTACCATATGAATACACTATCATAAGGTGTTGAAATAATTAAGCTATTGCGCAATGAATTCCTTGGACAAGTACATCTCCTAGAATCATTCCTTGAACAAATCCCATGACACATTTTCAACCACCATGTTTAGTTGAGGTAGGAGTGTCTTCAACCAAAGTAGACGAGTCCCCTTCAGCTGAAAGACCGTGATGCATATTTTCATATTGGAGGTGTAATCGCGAAGCGTGAATCACATTTCCATGTTCTCCAACCATGTCTTAGTGGCTAACCCATCCATGGCACCCATGAACTCGAAAAATTTTACTTTCTCAAGTTCAATGTGTACATTAATGCTAAGTACTAGAAGGCAATATGAACCCTCAATGGGCACAAATGTTCTTCCCTCATCACGATCTCATCATACCTACCACAAATCCGACTGCAACCTGCTCCTCCTTAGTAGTCTTATCATATCCTTGAGGATTTTATCCCTCCATCATGGATACACTTGTAGGAAGCGTAGCTCATCCTCCTGCACCATGATGCCTACTCATCTTGTGTCCTCTATCCATGATTACATGCATGAACAATTTCTAAATTTTATTAGCGACACATATTTAATTATTAAACAAGACAGTGGAAGACTCCAATGTCAAAGGGTTGAAATAATTTCATTTTCATTTCTATCAAATCCATAAAGATAACAAATGGTGAATAACTATATGTTTAGACAAATACATCGTTTTTTCTTTATGTCAAACATGATGATAAGGATGATATATGATATCAAGTAATATTTAACACGTATATAATCTAAACTTGTCACACTTCTCATTAAATCGAGTTAATCTCAATTAGAATTTAAAGATAAACAAGAGCACTACATTATCATCATTCCTCAAAAAAGATAGCAATAAATGCCTACATTTATGTTTCGAGACTAGAACAACTTAATTGTATATTACTAATAAGTGTCTAAGTAAAGCACTAGCGTTTACATGGTGATCAAACAAACTACAAACTCTACGATAGCATACTTGTTACTTTTCCTTCTCTATTTTTTCTGAGATTTCTCATCCTGCGCAATTCCTCATCTTTGACATCTATGCATAAAGAATATACCCTATAATATAAAAGATAATTATCTAATTGTAAAAATCTATAGAATTTTTAACCATAAAGTTGATAACAGTTAGATATAATTAATTAATTGACTTAACACTATCAATTATTCTCTACGGAATTAAATAATTCAAGGTTATGTCCTTATGATCATTAGATTCTGGCAACAATGAAACCATTAATCATCCAAGTGAATTGATATTAAACAACACTAACATCTCTGACTATGCATGGCTAATGTGAATTGTCAAGATTAATAATAACTGAAAACGACATCTTGATTTTGACGGACATGGGTTCCAGAAGGGCAACACATCGTTAGGACACTTATGATGAAGTTCATTTTTTAAGAGAATTTACAATTTAATCATGTGTACTCGGAGAACACTCATTGGCGTTGAGTTTGAACGAAGTAAAGTGATGAGGTTGACAAGAATAACCTTTAAAAGGCGTACACCTATTGACAATGGGCATAATTAATGATCTTTTAACCTTATTTAACCTTAAACCTTAATCTGATGGCTATGTATTGAAGATGTTGGCATATTCTTAGTCGTCCTCCAAAATCAATGGATCAGATTTATTGTTCATAACTTTCTTGCATTTATCAAGGCATCCGTTAACATGTTTACTTTTTAACATTTAACAAATCACATTAAAAAATTACTGTAAGAATGTGTAATTGCCACGTTCCATTTATCAACTTAATGCAGTCAAACATTTCATATTACCATAGACAGATTACCACAAACGTTTTATATTAATGACACACATTCTCAATATAATATTGGGTGGCACGCATTATCAGCAGCTACCTTTCGGCGTTCTCTACGGCGAGTTAGCGGCTGTGCTAGTTATTTTAAATTACAATAACCCTATGATTTTAATTATGCCATAACTCCACAAGTTTTTAGATCACGGTTTAACACCTAAATCCGTTCAACATCGATTACAAAGGCACAAAGGGAAAGCTCGTGATGGCGTCAAGGATTAGCTTCGACAACCGTAACCCAAATTTCATCAATTATAAGTGTAGGAAAATCGAATTCCAAAGGTAACTATATCAAGTATCACTACCATATGTTATACCCAATACCCAAAAATCACATTCGTCATCTTTTTTTTTTAAATGCCTAGCTAAGACTCCACGTAACTCCAGAACTGGTACTGTCAAAGGAATTTAGAGAGGACGATGGGTGCATCCCAAGTTGATCGCCACTCTTAGCGTAGATAATCAATTATGTTGGATCAATGATGTCTTACGTGCATACCCACAATCTTGTTAACATTATCAAGTAAGAATAAAAATAGTTTGATGGAAGGTTTAGTTCCCTCGTCCGAATGGTCATTTTAGAAGGTCGAAAGAATGACAACAATTTTTCTTTCTCTTAGCCATCGCACATAGGTTTATTACAGAGATCAGGCTTTTGTGATATGCAAAGGAGCTTAAGTCCGTTGGTTTGATAGAGGAACATCATGAATCCTCTATTATGATAAATGGGTGAATTTCTCTGGATCCTTACAGAATAGTTTAGAGATCCACAACCATTGTTTGCAGAGCATAAAACTAATAACGATAGAATTTTGATTTCACTTTTATTACAATTGTGATGAAACCAAGTTAGATATATAGGTTAAATGCGCAACGACAGATCGATTACTAAATCTACTGTTAAGGTATAAGCCACTATCAATATCTCAATTTATCAACCCCAAACATCAAATAAAAGGCAGAATCTGAATTGGAAAATATGACTGAATTAAATATCTTTTCCAAAAACAAGTTCCCTTCTTTTAATTAATAATCGATCCTGCTAACACTACCAAAGAGGATTAAATATATGCCATGAAATGCTCACTATAAACAACTATTTTAATTTAGATTCCACATATAGATTTCTTAGTAATGTTCAAATCCTTCTTTAAAATTCTCTGTAATATATTCTAATTAAAGGAACGATATTCTCCATCGAATAGCTTAAAGCCCTTACATTTTGATCCCTGATTTCGAGGATATTTAGAATATCAGTGTTCAAATATACATAGGAATTTAGATATATACACAGAAACATATTACTTTTAATATAAATTAAAGCCCTTACATTTTGATCCCTGATTTCGAGGATATTTAGAATATCGTTGTTCAAATATACATAGGAATTTAGATATATACACAGAAACATATTACTTTTAATATAAATAAAAGACACAGGAATTCATATACTGCACATAAATATATTATTATTATTAAAAGAAATAACACACGACTTTCCATATACAATCCAACTGGTTATCGCGATACATTCATCAACCATAATTGGAATTCTTATATAAAATAACAAATATTTACTAAATAAATTTAGCATTCATATCATACTACTCTATTAAGCAGAATTTACATTCGAATACATATACGAACTACAAACTACAAATAAATATCGTAACCAAATTGAAAGAAGTTTGTCCGTAGATAATCCTTAACCTCATGGTTTGCAATGTCTTTTGATAATCCTAAAAATTTCAAGGGTACTTCCCAACCAATGCTAGGGGTACTCTTGTTTCCACTTAGCCCTCTAAACTATAAAAAGTCCACACACGAAAACAATGAACAATACCACCAAGCTTGTCTCTCAAAGAAGAGCTTCCACTCCTTTCAAGCTCTCGAACTCGACGTTCACAAGCAAAACTTTGTAAAGAAAAATTTTGGCATCATAATAGTACTAACAAGGTGATCTCTCCTCTCCATTTCTCTAAATTATTTTATAGAAAAAATTTCAATGACAAATTTCCTGATGCACAAATAATCCATTTTTATTAATTTAATTAAAGGGTTATTCACCCACTACATGTATCACTCTCCCCAAGTTGCACATGTAATTTCTCTTTTTAATTTATTTAATTAGACAATTTCCCTCACATTCCCAAACGTGTTCCTATTTTTTCTCTTAGTTGTCTCTTAGTTCCTCAATCCCTCATTCAATTTTTGTCCTCTAACTAGATCTTAATTTGAGTTGGATTATGAGTCTTCTTTTGGTTAGGATTAGTGGTAGATTGACTAGGCTACTTTATGTGGACCACCTACTCTCTCATGTTTTATTTTATTTTTATTTATAAATCTTTTTTATTATTTTTATGTACACATGTGCATTTACCCAAGTTTATTCTAATTTGTTCATTCAATTAAATTGCTTGTCTAGTTATTTTATTTCCTTTTTATGACTTACTTAAATAAATCTCTTTTTTTTTTTAATAATAATTTGCATGCTCTTTCTAACAAAGTATAAGTATTTTATTTTATTTTTCTAATCCATCTATATTTTTATTACTCACATTTGATTATTTGACGTTCCCTTCAAGATGCACCTCCGCACTCCAAGAGTGTCACTCACCTTTGACTATTTTTGGAAGTTTGTTTGACACTTGGAGTCAACACTCCACTTGCTCGACCTTGAGACAGACTAAAGGATTCTAAGAAATAAGTATGCTTCCTTATTGTGCACCCCTTATATTTTTTCATGAGGGACTGTATCAGTGTTCCCTCTTGGCATCGTGGACCTCTCGAACTAGGCAATCGTTAACCTATAGCTCAGGTCATAGCGTGAGTGCTAGTAGGTTGTGACAGGGAAACTGTCACAACTCTCCCTCAACTTTATTATTTTTTTGCATGACCCCTTTACTCCTTATTTGAGTTAGATTAGAAAGCATTTTCGAGCCTGTATCCAATGACAAGAACACTACAAATAATTGATAAACATAGCATCCATACTGAAATAATAATATAAATCACATGCATATAAATCAAATACTAAAACAAAATACAAGTCCACTCCTTCACTCAATCCAGAGTCCAAGAGACTGTGTTGTTGGCATCTGCATCTTCAGTGTGTCAATGTATCATCCAGGGAATTTCATAAATAATACATGTCAATACATATATACATTTATAATTTAACATATAATCACAATGACATCAAAATATAACTTATAAGCATAGAATAATCATAATGTATCATAATCAGATCCCTTGCTCACAAGTGTCCTTAAAGAACACGTGAGTATAAAATGTGGTCAATGAAACTGGATGTTACAAAAATATTGTGTTTTTTCAAAATCATATATAAAAAAAAAATATAAGAACTTGTTGACTCCTACTCATGCTCATTATCAACTTACTAAATACTTTTGATATTTAAAACAAGCAAGCTATTTAGACGAGAAATAAAATTCTCTGTATCATAAAACATAGACTAAAAACTCAACATTCCCCCAAAATTTTTTAGGAAAAAAAAAAAATGCAAATCATACAACAAAACATTATGAATATGAATATGACCATTGGAATCAAAACAAATGCAACCAGAAAAACCAATAAAACCAACTAAACTTAAAAATAAGAAAACTAAACTTGAAATCAAAATATAATTATAATCAATGTTAAGGTAAATGATTGAAACAAAAAAAAGACTGTGCAAAAGAAAATATCCTGAGTAAAAAAAAATTGAAAAACATAAACTAGATAGAGACAAAAATTGAGCCAATATGTTATTTAGAAAACATTATGAATATAAATCAAAACAAATGCAAGAATAAAAACCAATAAAACCAACTAAACATGAAAATAAGAAAACTAAACTTGAAATCAAAATATAACTATAATCAATGCTAAGGTGAATGATTGAAAGCCAATAAAACCAACTAAACTTAAAAATAAGAAAACTTAACTTGAAATCAAAATATAACTATAATCAATGCTAAGGTGAATGATGGAAAGAAAGCAAAAGACTGTGCAAAAGAAAATATCCCAGGTAAAAAAAAGTTGAAAATCATAAACTAAATAATCATGTGATATCTTTTATTCGATAAACAAAAATTGAGCCAATATTTAGAAAATAAGAATAAAAATAAAACTAAGATACTCCTACCATAACTTACAATGGATCAACTAATACAATGTGAAATCATAAATCCAATTTAACCATTTAATTACCTCACTATCAATCAAGCTATAAAGGCATTGTGTAGGCTTGTGCATATGAGGCATAATGTATTCTTTGAGTGAATGAATAAAAACATTATGTAATTGATTCAAAACATAAAGTATTGATTCAAAACATAAAGTATTGAAGACTCATTGGTTTGAGAAGATTGTACGGTGAAAAATAGCTCGAAGAATTCTCCAATCATATCATTAGAACCATTTTGGTAATGTTGAAGTATTAAAAACGAATGCAAAGGTAAGTAATGTACTTTCTCATAAACATTAGTTTGTTATTTCAATATAAATCTAATAGATAATTGTTCTCGGTTCATCTCGCTACTTACACCATTATGTATGGTGATGGGTTGTCTACCTATTTTCATCCCTCCATGAAGAGTTGAAAATTTTGACCGTACTCCATTTATATTTTCTAACATACAAATACTTGGTTTAATATATTCCTTGGATGTTAATTTATTGATTAAATTTATATCAACACCATATATACAATTCAAGATCATCAAGATACCATTTATATTTCATTGGATGTTAATTTATTGATTAAATCTACCATATATATTCCCTTGGATGTTAATTTATTGATTAAATTTATATCAACACCATATGTATTTCTTTGGATGTTAATTATTGATTAAATCTACCATATATACTCCCTATATTAATTTATTGATTAAATTTATATAACAATGGTTAAATTTATTGATTAAAGTGCTACCTTAATTTATTGAATGTTATTTTTATTTTTTATTTTGTAAGTTAGTGGTATTATATATAAAGGGCTTTGTTAGACCAAAAGGAGATACAGAGTATAGAGAATATTCATGTTGTAGTTACTGGACTGCCCCAATAGAGGGGAAACCAGTCTAGCCAACATAGAAGTCAAACATAAGTGGTAGAATAGTCTAAATATACTATTTGAGACTAACTGGACAACAACTAAAAAGTAGAAAGACTAGAGAAACTAGAAGTGCCCTCATGACCTCATACATTTGGCAGATGACCTGGCCAGGTGACGTGGACAGCCTCGGACCACGGCTCCTCCTCGACATATGTCACTCCATCGTTCCACTGCTTCCCTACGTCCACGCTTCCCCTGGTCCTCTTGACAACTAGCGAGGTATCCTGCATTGTGCAACGTACTGTGACCATCTCCTTTGCCATATCCTCGTGCATGAATTGGTTCTGCTCATTCCCAGCCGAACTCTGTGCCTGGGCATTCCCCTCATTGGTTGCACCACTGGGTTCCTCTGCCGAAGCCGCACCTGCAAGGTCCGCAGGGAGAGCCGCTTGAAGAGAGGTAAGGAGCTAGAGAAGGACTGCTACTGTCTCGTCCATGGCCAACAGATGAAATTGAAGATATTCCACCCCCTGACGAAGATCAAAGACCAGGCTGAAAAAATTGCCAGGTTGTCTCGTAGCTGAGTGTCAAGGAAAGAGTTCGGTGGTTGATTCTCGCACGGAGGAGGTTCTCCCATAATTTTCCCAGCAGAGTTCGGATGTTGTGGAGTAGGAGTCCCGAACACTGGAGGATTAGGAGGAAGGCGAGAGGAAGAAGACGACAACTTAGGGATGATAGCAAGGCTATCAAAATGCGAGACAACGAAAGTGGGTGGCAAAGGAGGAATTTGATTGGGGTGAATAGAAGGAGAGGAGCAGGAGGAAGGCAATGTCGGGGGTGAAACAAAGGGCCTGCGAGGTTTCCAAGGGGAGCCTCTACGTGGGCGCCCTCGAGGGCGTGACATAATTCTCATCGAGTGATAGGAGAAGGGTGCTAGGCATACCAGGGAATGGACAGAAGCCTAAAGCCGAACCAGGGTGGCTATGTGCATGCCAATCCCAGTGATTTTCGACAAAGGCTGCAAAGGGGAGAGCCAAATGAAACCTGCGCAGAGACAGACGACGAGCATACAAATCGCGGCCATGAAATGAAGCTTGAGGGGAGGAAGGAGCAAATTAATTATCACCTGCGCCATGGTAATGGCCATTTAATGTTGGTTTAGGGTGGCGGGCGATGGCACGAGCCCATCACATGGCTTCGTGCCTCGCTGGCCGTGCCTCACCTCCACCCCCCTCCAGGTGTACCGCAATAGCACCCCATCCGGAGGTGTGTCCAATGTTCCAGCTTTGCGAATGCATTGCTGGAGAATGGGGTGATTAGGATCCAAAGCCAAAATACAAAGAAGTTCTGGACCAATCCAAGTAGTTCCCAAATTTTCTAGCTCGTCTACAACTTGATTCACCTTCCTCCTAACATGAGTAGGTAGGACTGCCTGATTTGATTTCATTAGGTTTGTGACCATTTGTAACCCATGTGAAAGTCTCCAGCTAGGTGCCATTCTATCCAGGTTTTCTCCATTTAGAATTCTGCGGAGCAAGTTGATGACGATCTGAGAGTCCCCCTCAACTATTAACTTGGTGAAATTGTGATCGATGGCTAATTGCAATCCTCGGATGAGCCCCCAGATTTACGTAGCATTGTTCGTGGAATGGCCAAGTTTGCCTGCGTTTATGAGTATGATGTGCCCTTGATGGTTGCAGAAGACTACTCCACATCCTACTACGCCCAGATTTCCTTTAGAGGCACCGTCAAAATTGAGTTTAATGAAATCTTCAGGGGGGGGAGACCAAAAGGAGGGGTTGTTGAGAGGGGTGGAAGGACAAGAGGGGGGTAGAGGATGATGAGAGGGTAGAGGCTACCAATGCTAGAGTATTGAGAGTTCGAAAGGAGTGTTGTGCACGTTTTCATCGGACCACTGCTGAAGGTTGAGAGTTTCCAAGATATTGCACTGGCATTGATGTCAGCAATGTTGCCAAGGAAGAGAAGTATTGCGGAAGAGTCTATTGTTTCTTTCTTTCCAGGTTTGCCAGAAGATGAAGCCTGGAAGAAATTGTCAAATGCGATTGAGGAGGGGGGAATGGAAATCCTGGTCCCTCCATTTCGAGATGGTATCAATGATACTATCTCTAAGGCGATCTGAAGTGCGCATGATCAGTGCCAATTGATCCCAGAGTTGAGCCATGTAAGGACAAGAGTTGAGGAGATGGTTCATAGTTTCGTTAGCCTCTCCACAAAGTATGCATATGGAGGGCCCAAAAAAACCCCTTTTCGAGAGGTTATCCCAAGTTAGTATGCTTGAGTGGGAGACAAGCCAAAGAAAGAGGGTGATTTTTGGCTAGTGTTTAAGACTCCAGATTTTGCACCAGAATTTCCTTGTAGGGAGGGGGTCTGCCTGAGTTAAGATCTAATAAGCCTCCTGCATACTGAAGGTGCCCCTTGGCAAGCATCCCCAGTGAAGGATATCCTCTCCTGCGATTTTGGGAATCTTGCGTTTGGCCATTTCCTCTTGCCAGGGTGCCAAGTCCACATGCGCTTCTAGTTTAATGCATTCCCTATCCAGGTGCTAGCTTCGCCAAGTGTCTTCTAGGGGATTGTCCTGCCAATAGTCAGCTACTCTTGTAAGGCCTGCTTGAGTAGTCAGAGTATATATGTCTCTTGCCCAGTCTTCGTTGTCTAAAAACGACCATTGTTGCTAGGAATCGTTCTAGTAGAGAGCTGATTCCCCATTCCTGATTTCCCAAAAGGCGTTTCGAGTAACCAGTTGTTTGTTCTACCTAGCTGCTATCCATATTAAGGAGTTGGGGCTGTCCCCATTCCATCGAATTAGGTTCTTTTCCATCACATTCGGCGCATATTTCTTTCTCCAAAGTCTGGCGCAGAGGTCCTTGGGGTGCTTGAGCCACCGCCACCAGATTTTGGCGCTTAGCACCTTGTTCATCATGAGGGGGTCCCATAATCCCAAGCCACCTTGGTCTTTGGACCGGCATAATTTGTCCCAGCTAACTTGTGATATTTTCTTTCCTTAATTGAGGCCTTTCCAGAAGAAGCTTCGCTATAAATTTTTAATGGTTGTAAGAACAAATCTTGGGGCAGCCAGTGCAGAGAAGGTGTAGACAGGAAGGGCTTGAAGGACAACTCAAAGAAGAATGAGACGATTGGGAAGATTTAGAACTCGGTAGGTCCAAGAAGAGAGCTTCTTGGTAAAAGAGGATAAAAGATGTTCCCACGAGGAATTACGGAGGGCATTGTCAATCAGGGGAATGCCAAGGTATTTGGACAGAAGGGAGCTTCTGTTGAAACCTAGGATTTCAGAGATATGTAGCTGAATCGGAGGTGGCGTATTGAAGAAAAAAAAATGATATTTATCCTTGTTGCATTCCAGCCCCGAGGCGTCTGAGAAGGTTTGTAGAATTGCAAGAAGAGAGTTGGCTTCACAGAAAGTCGGGGTGCCCATTAAAACTGTGTCGTCCACAAATTTACTGTGTGATATAGGAGGGGAAATTCCATGCAAGGATAAGCCTGTAAGAAGGTTTCTTTCAACAACAGCACATATGGAGCGACCAAGACCTTCGGCCATAAAGATGAAGAGGAGGGGGATAGAGGATCTCCCTGTCTAATTCCTCTCGAGGGAGAGAAGGATCGAGAGGGGACCCCATTAATAAGAATGGAGAAGAAAGCCAAGGAAGTTAGATTCAAAATCCAAGTCACCCAACTCTGATCAAAACCAAAAGATAGGAGCATTGCCCGCATATATTCCCAGCTTATCTTATTAAAGGCTTTATAAAGATCTAATTTGAGGAGCATACCTAGTGTTTTGGTTTTCTGTAGAGAGTGGATCACTTCATGTGCTAGGATGACGTTGTCCATGACTTGTTTTCCTTCAACATAGCCTGATTGCTCCGGGGATATGATTGTTAGCAAAATAGGCTTGAGTCTCCTAGCAATCACTTTTGTTAGGAGTTTGTATATGACATTACAGAGAGCTATGGGTCTGAACTGCTTGGAGTGATGTGCCTACCCCTCTTTGGGTATTAAGGTGAGGAACGTTGCATTAAGAGCCTGGAGGACTTTCCTGGTGTCTCTGGAATCTTCCAGGATTTCCCAAACTTCTACCCTAATCATCGGCCAACAATGGTGGAAGAAATCGCTGGTGAAGTTGTCAGGTCGAGGAGACTTTCTTTTTGGGGGATCTTGAAGCACCTGATCCACTTCCTCGATTGTAATGGGCCGGAGTAGGGCTGATTTTTACTCCTGGGTAACGAGGGAGGGCACATGTTGCATGACTTTAGTAATGGCCTCATGTCTATCTAGGAGAGGTTCCGTGAGGAGATCTTGATAGTATTCAATCAGGTTCGACTCCATGTCTTCGTGAGAATGAATGGTCTCCCCTGTAGTAGAGATGAGACGTGTGATATTATTGGAGTGCCTTTTGTGGATGATAGTTCTATGAAAGAATTTGGTATTGTGTTCCCCCTCCTTGAGCCATTGGATGCACAATTTCTATTTCCAAAGAATCTCTTCTTGTCTTTTCCTTTCTTCGAGTTGTTGATTTACTGTTTCTTCCTAGGAGTTTAGATCTTTCGTTAACCCATGTGTTTTGATCTGGTCTTGAATCTCGACCATTCGTTCTGAAATCTTCTTCTGGGAATCAAAGATGTTGCCAAAGTTTTTCTTATTCTAGAGCTTGAGATATTGTTTGAGGTTTTTTAGCTTCTGCTGAAATCTGTACATTTTTTATCCTTGAGAAACCTCTGCCTCCCTCCACCAGTCCTATATTTTTGTTCGGAATTTGGGGTGGTCGAGCCAAAACTACTCAAACCTGAAGGTTTTCTTTCCCGACATGGCTGGCACATCCAGCCATAGCTTAATAGGCTAGTGATCCGAACTAGGGACATTCAGGATAGTATCTTTCAAGGCTATTCCTTCCAGCATGAGGGAGTCCGAGATGAGAAACCGGTCAAGTTTGCAGGCAATTTGGTGTGTTCCGATTCTTCTATTTTTCCAGGTATGAATTCCATTGATAGTCTCTAAGTTGATGAGGTGAAGGTTGTCTATGAGGCTGTTGAAGTCATTGGTTTCTCGATCCAGCCGTCTTGATCTACCTTTTTTTTCTTCCAAGCTGCGGATGATGTTGAAATCTCCTCCAATAATCCATCTATTGTGCTACCTTAAATTGGATAAGTAGTTCAGATTCCTGAGGAAGGCCTGCTTTTCCCTTAGGCTAGTCGGGCCATAGACATTAGTCAAGTGGCCCGACTTATTTGAGCCAATGAGCCTGTAGTCTACTGTAATGGACCATCTGGTGGCGATAGATTTTTCTAGCAGGACTAAGTTCATGTTCCAAAGTACAACCAGTCCTCCAGCTATACCTGTGGCTACTATTGAGACTACTTCCCCTTGCTTCCAACAATATGGAATTAGTTTGTCGACATCTTCTGAGGTGCATTTTGTTTCCTACAGAAGTACTATATCAGGTTTTTCCACCATAATCGGATCTCGTAGCAATTTGTGCTTACTACGTCTGTTGAGGCCTCTGATGTTCCATGAGATGATCTTCATGATGAAGGGGGGGTGGGGAGAGGTGGGAGGTTGTCCGAGATCAGGTGGATTTGCCTTGAGTTGACCATGAAGTGGCCTATTTCTCATATAAGTTTGTTAGTGGATTTCCTCCCTCTTTTCTTTTCGTCTTTCTAAGATTTACCTAGGGTTTTTGACTGACTACTCTGTATTCCCAGCCCTTGGCTAGATCTTACAGAGGACCCTACTGAGGAATTTAGGAAGACCTTATGCACGTTTCGTAATTGATCCCTGGGTATGGTGTAAATTTTTTGTTGCCTATAGGCGTGCTCAACGTGCTCCAAATCTACCCCAGCTAGGTTTGGCTCTTCCATCTCAATTTCTGCATCCCCATCCTCTGTCTCCAGAGAGTCTGGCGGATCCTGAGCCAAGTTTAGGGGGGTAGAATCTGGCTCCTTACCCTGAGGGGGTCGTATCTCCCTGTGTTTGGCATCTTGGGAGACATTATCCGGAAGTGGTTCAGTGGGTTGTGTTTGGGTTACGGGATTTTCTGGTTGGTCTTGTAAAATTGCATATCTATTGCTAGAAAAGGGATCTTTACTTACTTGGGCTGGCTGCTTCCTCCCTCCTTGTCTTCTTTTCCCTATTGGTTGAGTGAAGTCATCCTTGTCTTTTTCAATTTCAAGGTTCCCTTCTTTCTGAACAGTGTTGAGGGGGCATTCCCTAAAATGATGGTCGTGTTTGTGGCATTTCTGACATCAGAATGGAATGTGTTCGTAGTCGATGGTTTGGGTCCAGTCTTCATCTTGATATTCCAATATTATGGATCTTGGGAGCGGCTTGGCGATGTTCAGGTATACAAAGATTCTCGCATAGGATGTATAGGGCCTCTGCTTGGTTGCTTCAGAAGATTTGACATAGATGCCAATGGTGTTGCCTATGTCAGCCAGGACCTCCTCTAGATAGAATTCCTATGGGAGAGAGTATAATCGAATCCATATAGGTGCATGAGAAAATTCCTCCTTCTCAGGGATGAACTTTTCTGTCCAGAATCGTAATAAGAGACCCGCCGAGTTGAAAAAATACAGCCCCCCGTCGAAAATGCAGTTTTGATCCTCAAGGTTATGGAAGATGACCGTGAAAAGCCCCTTGGATCCCAGTTGTAGCTTGTAGTGACCTTTTGTATTCCACCAATATTGTATCCATTTGATCAGATCACGCTCGGAAGGCCAGAGCCCCAGGAATTTTCCAACCAGGGCATAATCTCTCTTACACTGTTTTTGCTCTTCTATGCATGGTGAGATGATAACATATTTTGGGGCTTGTGGCACTTGTGGAATAAATTTACCTAGAATCCATGGAGCCGACATGGTGGAAGGGATGGCCTCTTTCTCTGGATCAATGTCCATCTCTCGATCCTTGAATGTTCCCTCCTCCAGTAATTTCGAACGGAGATCTGGTGGCGGCTCAAAGGGCGGTCGTTTCGTACCCTCTGCAACATTTTGGTTCACTGTGGCTTGGCTGTAGGAGGTGCCCATTGGCCCTCCCTCCTTATGAGACATGAGCCCCAGCGGGGCAGCAGTTGGAACCACGCGGCTAAAAGTGACTGCAAAACCCTAGACCCGCAACTCAGAGCATCATTCCTGAATGTTAATTTATTGATTAAAATAGGACCTTCAAATTGATATTTGAATTTCATTGTGAGGAATAAGATTCTAAATATCACCATTAGTTGTTTCTATAACCAAAAATAATCAAAATTGTCTATGTAAATATAAATCAAAATCCCATAAAATAAATTCTTTCAAGTTGGATGTGTTTGCAATTTCTAGATTGTCTTTTTCTATAATATTTTCCAAGATAATTTCTCCCACATCATTTGTTTCAATGAGAGGAAAATTATTTACTTCTAGCAACACCCTTAATAGTGATTCTTCCACCCCTAATAGTAGTTGTAATTAATCTATCTAAAAACTAGTGAGTGAAATATCATGTGGGAAATAATCATGAGGTTGAAAATTTTGCTCATTATGTAAACCGTCTTCTTCAGGGATAGAGAGAAGGTATGCAAATGAGCCAAGGATAACTTGGTTGGG
Source organism: Picea engelmannii (assembly GCA_009831015.1). NCBI lineage: Eukaryota > Viridiplantae > Streptophyta > Pinopsida > Pinales > Pinaceae > Picea > Picea engelmannii. Next base: position 244,018 of record ML780571.1, on the reverse strand, counting down.
AGGACTATTATTTTGAAGAAATCAACAATAAATCTACATTAAATTATTTGATGGAAATCATCTAGAGATTCATTTTAGTTCCTATAGATTTCTATCAATGGAGCTCTTCTTAATCATTGTATTCCCAATTACCTTATTCGTGATAGCATGATATATCTATTTTAAGAATATTTTGTGGAGAATATTGAACTGATAACATGGATCATACTCACTACTCATAAGTGACTCTTCTTCCTCAAAGAAATAAAATAAATAGGAGCACTAGGTAAGGAATCCAGCACAAGATGGTTTATCTGTTACATGAAATTTATCATAAATTTGTATAATCGTTAATAAGAATTCATCAAAAGATTTATCCTTAATTTTGTGTTTTTTTAGTAAGTTTAGAACACATATCAATCATAGTAATAGTTATCATGTGACTTTGGGAGAAATTCTATGAGTTCTTTCCAACTATGAAATGATCTCACTATAAATGCAATATACAAAGCCTAAATTCATCCTTCCAATGTGAGTGTAAATCACTTACATAGTTTATCATATTGAAAATTTCTAAGATTGTGACATGAAATATTAAATTCACTAAGATTCATAAATGGAGCGGTATACCCTTGACCATGAAATTTGATTTTAGACAAGAGATATATTGTCTTTTTTTAGATATCATGCATGCTATTTAATTGGGTTGGTTGTCATTGATGTCAACCCTTGAAGTAAGTCTGATAGAAAATTTTGGTAGCTCTAATAATATGGTTAAGGGAATCACATTTTTTTAATGTATAATGGTATGAAAATGAACATATTTGAAGGTATCACTATTCTATATGGATAGTACATGGCATGACATTTCCAGTGATATGTGGAATGTCACATAACTCCTCATGGTTATAGAGTTATGATATTGTGAATTTGGAGAAGCCTCATAAGTTATCTATAAGCTCCTAGAAGGTCAAAGAAGTCAAATTATTCTAGAAACTTCTAGTTGAAATTGACTAGTCAAAGTGGGTGAAAATAGAAGTTAATCGTGGGTTGAGTGGTTGCATTAAGAAAATAATTAAAAAATAAATTAGTTTCAATTAGAAGTGGATAACTTACTATTTGTTGATAAAGTGGTTGTAAGTGGGCAAGCAGTTAGAAGTGGGTTATCTCTAAATGAACGAAGTTGGGTAAAGTTAGTTAGAAGATAACCCCTTGAGGAAGATACTTGGAAAGTATAAATAAGAGAGAAAGGGTTTCCTATCTGCACCTAATGAGTGCATAAAATATCTATTGTTTGTGAAAATTTAACTGCAGGTACTCATTGATACATCTGAAGTTACGCAAGTTTGATATAACAAGGAGGGTTGATGGACAAAGTTTCAGAATTGCAGAATTACTAAAAAAACCCTAGTTTTTTAGATGTACATGGGCTACAGTGGAAAAAAGAATGTACATACACAGGCTGGAGGAGAACAAAATGTGTAGATATGCATTTCGAATAAGGAAAGGTTGCATACAGTTGAGAAAATTCATTAAATCTTGAGGAGATGAATATGTCATGTCTCTAGAGTCTAAAAGAAAGATCACAGAAAGGTCTACAGTGATTAGGAACAACAAATGTATCTCTAAGTTCAAAAGGTATGTACTATTTTGATGTGTAGTTAGATATTTTTGTCTACATGATATATGGTTATGTGGGTTTGAGGATTTTCCCTAGAGAGGATATTGGTTGTATGGAACTTACTGCATAAGTTAGATCTACAAGAATACAGAGTTGGTATATTTTATTTTTATCATTGGTATATATTAATTAGTGTTGAGGCATATCTTGTAATTATATGTACATGGTTGAGGGTTATTGTGGTACATGGTTGAGAGCTTGTGGTTATGAAGTGGTTGAGAATTTTTTTGGGTAGTGTGAGGTTGTATATCATTAAGGGTTTCATTTATAGTCCATGTGAGGGTTACTGGACTTGTTCATGATTGAACAAACATATATGGAACATGACTATAGAGACATGTATGCACTTGGTTAAGGGATATGAAAGATGATGTATGCACAAAGAACAACTACAGATAAGACACAATGACCAGTTTTTGGTTGTTGTGAAAGAGGTAGAAACATGTATGAGTTCAAAAAAGGTGAAAACCCTATATTTTTGAAGGTGTACACAGGGTGCAGTATCGATAGGCCATGTACATACATAGGTTGTAGTATATACACGCCGCATACATATTTTGGTTGCAGTTTAGACAAGGTCCATACCTACGTGAGTTGCATGATATATAGGTCGTGCACCTATTTATAATGTCCCCGGCCCTCAAAGACCTGTCGGGTAACGCTACCTAAAAAATGGTATCTTTATTTTTCTTCTCTGATACCATTCTCTAACATCCCCGACCCTCAAATCTTTGTCGGGTAACGCTACCTAAAAAATGAAATATTTATTTTTCTATTCTGATACCATTTTTGTGACATTCTCGACCTTAAACCAACAGCCTAGTCCATACCACCAAATAAATTTCATGCTCTAATACCATATATATTTATAATTATCTATCTAATGCAATTTAAATAGTTACAACATTCTATTCATACACCTCTTCATACGGAAACAACATTAAAACATACATGCAATATATACAGACAATTCCAATAACATTATAACTTGATTTCAAGATACACATCATACATAGAAAATAGATTTGGTACTTATATTTTAATACATGATCACCAACTGCATGAAAACCTTCCATGAACCTCCCATATTTAGACCACGTTGCTCCTCACGCTCAACAATGGGTCACCCCCAAGCTAGGACTAAATTCCATCAGGAAAGGGATTCCTAGGCTTGGAAAGGAAAATAGGAAAGTCACATAGATCAACATGAAGTATTTTCTCCTAGGATCCACTTATGACCACAACATACAAACCCTCATTCCCCACATGCCTGTCCCACCCCAGTAGTGTACACCTTCACTAACACAAGTCCATCAACTACCCACCTCCCTTCCAGGGCTTCAACAACAGGCTAGACCGAAAGTCCCAGAGTACTGTAGCTGCTACCAGAATCTCTCCAAGAGAACTCACTTCCTCATAAGACTCTTGCACCTAGAGAGAGTTTCTCATAGGCCTAAAAACCTACCTCTTCTATCCAACTCCTAAGTATAATGGGTAACCTCCACAATAGAAATTGGGTATGGGATCTAGTAATGACAAAAAGACACACCCATCTAGAGAAAAAGTGGGTAGCAACAACAAAGACTAAGGCATGATATGGCTCATACACTACATAGTCATGTTTTTCTTCAAAGGAAAAATGGTTAGCTTCATAACATGGGTGTGCAAGTTTTAGAAGTTGCAGAGATCGAAAATCGAGGCAATGGATGATTGTGTCAAGACTCTCCCTATATCAGTGCATGCATCAGTGGGGAGTATGGATGATTCCAGGGTGGAGACCATCGTGAGAATGGTGAGGGAACTCCCAACGAGCTGACTTTATGACCTAGAAAATGCATGCGTTCAGGTTGACACATGTCTTCCTAAAGCTACATGAGCCTCACTTCACACTCATTCCCTTTCCCTAGGAACTTAGGACAATATAGGTTATGTCAAACCTTAGTCTCTAGGAAATAATAATATAATATTATTCTTTTAGAGGTAAGCCCTTTGGCTTAACCCCTAATCCTAGAAAGTTATCTCCTTCCCTTTCCCTACCTAGTGGAGCTTAATCCCCTATAAATATTTATTCATGGTTGTTCTACATGTGATGATGTATTTTTATTAATAATTAACATAATTACATATACAAAATCAGGCCCACTAGCCTTAGCCTCTAATCTCTCTGGCTTAATAGGGACATAAGCCTATCAGCTTATAATACTTGGTTCACTAGCCTATAAACATCATTAAATTCATAATTAAAACCCGGTATCGGCCTTGGGGTATTACAATCCCCTCCCCTTATTTTTTCACTATACTAAGTGCAACTAATTTATACAACATCCACAAGATGTTCAAAACCTTCAAAAATATGTGGTATTCTGCCTTCATAGCATCTTCATGCCCCCACATTGCATCGACTAGACCTTTACCAACCTTATGGATCGATTCTAGAGATGCGTCTTCTTCCATTCTAGTATGTACACCAGATACACCTGTATAGTCTCTTCTTGCTCCACCTGAATCACATTCCAAACAGTCACATGATTAGCATCAGGTATATACTTTGTGAGCATTGATACATGAAATACATTATGAATAGTCATTCATGGAGGCAATGCAAGAATATAAGCTATTGTTCCAATCCTTTCTAGAAGTTCAAATGGTGCACGATATTTAGCTACCAAATTGGAACAACTTCCCAACTTCAGGGAACTTCCATTGGCTTTCACCTTCAGGAAAACATGATCACCCACTATAAATTCCCTCTGGGTTCTTCCTTTGTCTCCATAACTTTCCTTCTTGTCCTGGGAAGCCTTCAAATTCAACTTTATATTTAACAATTTCTCTTCCATTTCCCTGAGAAACTATGGCCCAACCACTTCCTTATCGGCTAGGTTGTCCCAACTTACTGGGTTGTTGCACTTTCTTCCATAAAGTTCCTCAAATGGGATCATCTTCAGTGATTCCTGGTACCCATTATTGTAAGACAATTCCAACAAGTGTAGATAATCTTCCCATTTAGATGTTTTTTCCATCACATACATTCTTAACATATCTTTTAACACTTGATTAAATCTTTATGTTTGTCCATTAGTCTCAGGATGATAAGTTATGTTGAAGTTCATGTTCGATCCAAACCACTTGAATAATCCTCTCCATAACTTTGAGGTAAAGTTTAGTTCTTTTTCAGACACTATTGTCTTAGGTATGCCATGAAAGCGTGCTACTTCCCTCATATAGATATCGACAATATTAGTTTCCTTGTGAGTAGTCTACAAAAGAATAAAATGGGTATCTTTCATAAGATTATCCACTACCACCATGATGGAATCATGTTTCTTGTTTGTTCTGGGTAATCCTGTGATGAAATCCATTCACAACTTCTCACTTCCACTCATGGATGGTTAATGTACTCTGCAATTTATTTCTTCATACCTGGAGAATGGTAATGGCTCTTAACTACTGAAACTATTTTCTGATATCCTGGGTGTCCCGCATAAGGTACATTATGCATCTATTTTAAAATTGCACTCCTCAATTCCATAGAATTTGGTACATAATCTTTGTTTTTTTACAAGATAATTTTTTCAATTCCCAATTCATAATCTTCAACTTTCTGCTGCATTTTACCTTGCTTCAATTTAGTTAACAATTCCATGTGCTACAAATCAACTTTTGCAGCCTCATAAATTATTCCCTTAAGATACGTCTAATACCTGCTAATGTTTGTAGCATGTAGTTCATGCACTCTCCTGTTGAGTGCATCAACCACCTTTTTCTCCTTTCCTTTGATGTGTTTGATATCAAAGTCATACTCACAGAGGCATTCCAACCATCTACTCTTCCTAGGATTGAAAGTAGGATGATCAAACAAATACTTCAGACCATTATGGTCTGTACTCAACTCAAACCTCTTTCCCATGAGGTAGTGCCTCCATTTATTGAAAGAGTGCACTATGGTTGCCAACTCCAAATTGTGAGTAGCATAGAGCCTTTCATGCTCTTTCAATTTCATGGCCTCGAAACATATCACAAATCCTTTCTAACTAAGGACCCCTCCTAGAGATTCTTTGCATGCGTCTATGCAAACCACAAAATCTTCATTTGAATCTGCAATATCAAAATTGAAGAACTGGTTAACAACTTCTTCAATTGCTGGAAGCTCTTTTCACATTATTCTATCCATTGAAACTTCTTCTCCTTCCTTTGCAAGGAAGTGATGGGGTGAGATACTCTCAAAAAACCTGCAATGAACCTTTTGTAGTATCCATCTAGACCCATGAAGGATCTGACTTCTGTCACACTCTTAGGTGTTGTCCACCCTTTAATGGCCTCAATATTTTTAGGGTCCACTGCTATGCCTTCTTCAGATATGATATGCCCCAAATAGTGAATTTTGTTTTGATAAAATGAGCACTTTCTCAATTTGGCATACAACTAATTCTCTCTTATCACTTGCAACACCATCCTCAAATGATTCTTATGCTCTTCTTCTGACCTAGAATATACAATGATGTCATCCAAAAATATAATGAAAAACTTGTCTATATATTTTCGGAAAATGCCATTCATTAAGTAGATGAAAACCACTGGTGCATTTGATAACCCAAATGGCACCACTGTGAACTCATAATGACCATACCTTGTCCTAAAGGTGGTCTTGTTGATATCTTCCTCTTTAATCCTCACCTGATGGTATCGTTACCTGATATGTATCTTTGAAAATTTCCTAGTGTCCTTCTACTGATCGAAGAGATCATCAATCCTTGGTAGAGGATACATGTTCTTTATGGTCACTTTCTTCAACTATCTGAAATCAATGCACAATCTTAGTGTCCCATCTTTCTTCCTCATGAACAAGACTGGGGCACCCCAAGGTGACACTCTTCGGTGTATATACCCCTTCTTCAGAAGTTCGTCAAGCTGCATTTGTAACTCCTTCATCTTTGGTGTACTCATTCTGTAAAGATTCTTTGATATTGGAGCTTCTCCAGGCATAAAATTAATAGAGAAATCAATATCTCTCTTTCAGATTAGTCCTGGAACCTCCTTGAACACATCTTCAAAATATTCCAGGACTACATGATCTTCCATATTTGCAATCGTATCCTTATATGCTTCCTCCATATGGGATGCAAATATTTGACAACCCTTCCTGTAACACTTCTTTATATGCATTTATGATATTTCTCGGATAGTAACTTCCCTGGGAATTCATTGGATTGTTCTTTGATTTCCTTCCTCATCTAAGGAAGTGAATTCCTTGTTATGGAAGTCTAATATGGCATGGTGTTGTTCCAACCAATCCATACTATTTAGGAAATTATATGATCCCAAATGCAAGATGTTGAAATATTCCTTGGTACTCAGTGCATTCATGCCTATTGGACATGATTTAACCCACTCAACAACCTTTCTCTTGGCTCCTATAGCCAGTTGCACCAAACAATATTTCTCATTCTTGCTTCTTGGTAAAGCGAATCTTTCCACAACCTTAGGATCTATGTATCTATGACTATCCCCCAAATAAATTAAAATAGTAAAGGCATGGTTATTGATCATACCTTCAACTTCAATCATGTGTGAATGAAAATCATCTTGCTTGTTGTCTAGGGATGCATAGATTATTGGTACTCTTATGCCCATGTCCTCCACTGTTTATGCTCGCTGAACATGGTGAAGAAATATCACCTTGTCCTTTCTATGAGATTAATCTATATATGTATGATCTCCATTACAGCCCCAACATTAGATAGGTGTTTTCCTTGGCCTTTTCCCACCTACTTCAGCCATCCTGCATTCCCTCAAAACTAGTTGTCCTTGAGGACTATTTCTGAAAAATAGTGGCCTGTTCCCCTTCTGCCTCTACTCCTTCTTAGACTTCCTCTTATCTTCAAAAGATTTTTGGAAAGAAGGCTTTCCTTTTTGTTGATCATATAAGCATTTTCTCTCCTTATAGTTTCTTCCAGAGTCTCGGGACCATCATACTAGATTTTGTCACTGATAAAAGGCAGAAGCCCACTCAAATATCTCTAGATATTGACTGCCTCATCCTTAATGAAAGGGACATACTTCCATAACTCTATAAATATCCTTTGATATTCATCTATAATCATGCTGCCCAATTTAAATTCAAAGAACACTTTCATCTTCTTGTCATAGTATCTCTTGGCTAAGTACTTATTTTCAAAATGTTTCTTGAATTCCTTCCAAGTCACATTTTTCTCCTTGAGGAACTATACTTGCACTAGCTGATCCCACCACATGGATGCATTTCCTCGTAGCTGATAAATTGCAATTCTTCCTTCTACATGAGAAGAATAATTATGCAATTGGAAATATTTTCTCATGTGAATTAGCCTTGTCTCAGCATATTCATCCTTCTAATGATCCCCATCAAAGGTAAGAGGTTTGATCTTATTCATTACTCCTTTAAACTCATCCAATCGAGACCTCTGATGTTTCCTGACAGGGGATGGACTTGAGCTACTGTGTGCTCTGCTATGAGAATGGTTTTGTGAGTGCTAGTGATTTTTGATACCACTTCTTCCTCTTATTTCCTCATCAGGGAACACATGATTCTATGATTTGTTAGATCCACTCTCCTTATCCAACTTATTTTCAATTATTTCTAGTCTCCTCATTAAATTCATATCGAAGTCTTCTTTTTTATCATTGTCTCTCTTAAGTCATTCATTATCTGCCTGGTGAATTTGAACATCTTTCTGCAAATTTTTAATGATGTTCATCATGCTCATTTCTTTGTTTATTTCTTCTCCATGCCCATTGGAGTTTGTTCCTTCAATTCCCAAATGGACATTCATTCCTCAAAATTCATCCTCCATACTGTAAGCGTTGTGTGCTTCCTCCATTTATCTTCACTAGGTAACAATTCTGTTCAGTTATGACAATTGGTAATGCTACAAAAATGTGCAGTCAACCAAATTTTTGTCAAGCTATTAAACTTAATAATTCTCTAGAATAAATTAAACAATCTAATTCAATCAAAATAATATCAGACTCTATTTTTTGCAGGTATGTGTCGATCAAGAATCCCCATAATTCTATCTTTGAGCCTTTTTCTACTCTACTATTCATTTTATGGTGCTAGATCATTTTCTTTAGACCTTAATTCACATGTGACCATGACTGTGACCAAGTGCTAAACCAACAGGCGCTTACTCCACGCTTCAGAGTTTTAGGATTCATGTGTTTTAAATTCACCACAATGCCAATCTTCTAAACTCCAAACTCGCAAATTTCACAACTGACGTGAGAGGAATCAACGGTCCCCGCTCTCTACCCATGTCAATGTCCACAATTAGCTTTGGGACTCTGTGCTTTAGGTATCCAAGCCATCAATGCCACAAACCTTCACATAAACTTCATCAAAGTTGTGAAGTCCGAAGTACTTAGGGTTTAAATTTCCTATAGATTTTGTAAATTTGATGATTGTGAAGGGTTTTCATTTTCTCCAATAGATCCTATGGCCCAAATTTAAACTTTGCGGCCCAACATAACGGTGTTGTGGTTTCTTTCTCTTTTGGTTTTCTTGAACTGTTATACTTCCTAAGATTTTGAACACAATTGCAGTGATGCTCTTAGGTTCCTATTTTGTCTCTCTTCAACACTTCACTTTGAAACCTTTGTCTCGTTAACCACTAACATGGCCCATCCAGTCTTAGTGTCAAAACCATGGCTCTGATACCATTCGGTAACGTTCTTTACCCTCAAACCTATGTTGGGTAACGCTACCTAAACAACTGTATATTTATTTTTCTTCTTTGATACCAATATGTAACATCCCATACCCTCAAACCTCTACCCAGTAATGCTACCTAAACAACTGTATCTTTATTTTTTTACTCTGATACCATTTTTGTGACATTCCCAACCTTAAACCAATAGGACAGGCCATAACACTGAAAAACTTTCATGCTCTGATACCATATATATATATACACATATCTATCTAATGCAATTTAAACAGTTATATCGTTATGTTCATACACCTATTCATGCAGAAATAAAATTAAAACATACATGCAATATATACACACAATTCTAATAACATTATAAGTTGATTTCAAGATACACATCATACAGAGAACACATATTTGGTACTTATCTTTTAATAGATTACCACCAACTGTGTGAATACCTTCCGTGGACCTCCCATCCTTAGACCACATTGATCCCCATGCTCAGTAGTGGGTCACCCCCGAGCTTGGACTAAACTCCACTGAGAAATGGATTCCTAGGCTTGGCAAAGACAACAAGAAAGTTGCACAAATCAATAGAAAGGATTTTCTCCCAGGAGCCACTTACGCCCACATCACAAGTCCATTGGTTTTCCACCTCCCTTCCAGGGCTTCAACAATAGGTTGGAATGAAAGTGTCAGACTATTGTAGCTTCTACAAGACTCCCTCCAAGATAACTAACGTTCTCAACACACTCACTCACTTGGAGAGAGTTTCTCATAGGCCTGACAAACTACCTCTTCTATCTAACTCCTAAGTCCAGTGGGTAACCTTCACAGTAGAAATTGGGTATGGGCTCTGGTAATGAAAACAAGCCATGCCCATTCAGAGAAAATGTGGGTAGCAACAACAAAGGCTAAGATGAAAAGACACTACACCGTCATGTTCTTCTTCACAGGAAAAATGGTTAGCTTCATAACATGGGTGCGCAGGTTTCTAGTGCAGACCCCTGAACCTCGAGCCAAGATCCACGCAAGATCACTCTAAACCTGCTCCCTTGAGTCAAATTGACTCTTCGATTCCCACAGAGAATCCCACACACATACAATGATGTTTTACCATAGGTCCTTATGAGTATGCCCGCATGATCAAACACTAGGCATCAACCAAAATTTCCCGACCAACAATATGATCACGCCCTTTTTCCAAATCGGGACTTTGGGTTTCACGATATTGCAATTTCGGTTGTCAAGTTTCCTATCTCTACAACCTCTAAAACTTGAAATGTTGAATTGTCGAAATCTGACCTTGTCTTCGTGACCCGACAATACTCCTCCTATGTTTTCGAGAATGTGCCTTTCGAAACTTTGTGAATACCAATACAACAATTATTTGTCCTCTTATACTTTCGGTATCCGAAATACTGAAGTATCAAAATCTAGAAACTCTGGTCCCCCTTCTCATGAGAAAGATCAACGGCTGTGAGCCTCCCTGACCCAATGGCTCAGATACTTTCAGGATCTTGTGGGTCAAGAGTTCTGAATTCTCCCCCCTGCATCTTTTGGTAATTGAAATACTGAATTGCACTTTCGGGAATTTCCCCCAAACCTCACCTATATGCACCTTTTTGGGACTTCAGGGTTCATGATTTCGTGAATCCTCTGTGACAATTGTTGTTCCTTCAACAACCCGGTATTTGAAACCCTGATATATCGAAATGCCGAAGTTTATCCTCCAAAGACAGGTCGTGTTTCGTGACTTCGGGGTTTTCATTGTGAAGTGCCCCGGTCTCTTGTCATCAGGATTTCTGGTATTCCAAATCCCAAATTACCAAAATCCAGAAATTCCCTACTTAACAATCCTTCTCACTATTCAAGAGTTAGAGTGACCAAGGATTTTGGCTTACACTTCAGACTTATGAACTCCAAATCCCCGAAATGATCTGAGGACTCAAAATAGATCACGATCAGTCGGTCCATGTTGATTCCTGATACCAAAGTGATGGGTTCGTCTAATCCTCCACCTTACAACTCCTCTGAACCCCTCGATCCTCGTGATTTCGTGAGTTCTCCAAAGAGAATTTCAACCCTTCATTTCTTCCTTGAAGACTTCTGTGAAATGAATTAGTGTTCCTTGTCTGAACTTGGTTTCTGTAAAGTGACTTCACTTTGTCTCCCTTTTAACACTTCAAAGGCACTAATGCTTCTGAGCTTTTACTTTCAAACTTGAGTCTCAGAAAGACTCCTACACGCACTCCTTGCAACAATCTTTCAAATACTTCAAAGTATTTTATTCTCCAACACTCTGCACCTTCTACAACAACAATCTTTCTCTCTTCAACCTTAGTTGATAAGTTCTAAGGCTTCAACTAGACTGTGCACACCTTGCACAGCTTCTGTGCTTCACTTGCACTTTTTCTGGAATGAGAACAATGGTATCCCTCCTAAGATTTCAGAGATAAACTTTGAAACCCTGTCAACGCACTCCTTGCGGACATTTCTCTCTCTCTCTCTCTCAGACTTCAAACATTCAACATGAAATCATACATACATAGCATAGCCTCATAACAAATGCATAACAGAGAGAATAAAAGAACCATAAGCATACCATTCACCATCTATAAACAGAAAACATCATAACACCATGAAATTTGATTCAATCTTCTTATATTAATTCAAGCTCCTATACATGGGTCTTTCTCTACAACTCTCCACTACAACTCTATGCTAATGTTCTAATGAATAAAATAATACAAATATGAGGGTGTCCATATCCATTTTCCCTCTTGCTCTTCTAAACTGTCTAATATATAATTCAAATCTACCTACTTTCATTAGTTGGTATTAAATGCCTTTTACAATAGCTCAATATAAATGCAAGTACACTTCTAGCTACTACATTAATATCCTCTTCTGAATCTTTCAAAAACATTTCAAAATGTGGCAAATGTGTGCTACACTTTTCCCATCTATCTTTCTCCTTCATGCTCGCTTGGTTGTTGGTTGCTTACGATGCTCTTGCATCATACTTCCTCTCTTGAAAATTTTCATGAAGTCCTATTCATGAGTTCTTGCATGGTCTATCCATGCTTATGAATTTTTTCTTCATCTTCCCAACTGGCATCTTCAACTGGATGTCCTTTCCACTTGACCAAGTATTCAAAATACTCTTTTCTATTGGTCTTCCTACTAACTCTCTTGTCAATTATACTTTCCATCTGTGGCTTTTTAGCTATAGGCATTTGTTTGGTCCATTGAACTTCTTTTTGTTCATTTGTTTCTCCTATTTCTTCATCTTTGTAAGGGTACAAATCCGCAACATTGAATATAGATGAAATTTTGATCCCATCGGGTAATTCAATCTCATATGCGTTTGCCCCAAATTTCCTTATGACCTTGTATGATCCAATCTTTTTCATCTTCAGTTTGTTATATGTTCCCCTTGGGAACCTTTCCTTCCTCAGATATGCGAGAACCAAATCACCAACTTCAAATTGAAGTTCTCGCCTGCGTTGATCTTCTCTCCACTCATATTCTTCACTTGAACTCTACAATTTCTCCTTAATTCGGTTGTGAAGATCCTTCATTCCCTCTGCAAAGTCCTCTGCACTAGCACTCCTAAATTCAGCTTGTTCTGAATATTTCAATTCAGAAACTCCCCTTGGATGTATTCCATATACAATCTGGAATGGACTCTGCCCTGTACTTTTGTTGAGTGAATCATTATAAGATAATTATGCATGTGGCAAAATGTGATCCCACTGACTGTGGTGTTCAGTCACTAGGATCCTTAGCAAATCTCCCAAGCTTTGGTTCACGACTTTTGTTTGCCCATTCATTTGAGGATGATATGTTGAGCTAAAAGACAAACTTGTCGCCATATTTTTCCATAAGGTCCTCCAGAAATTCCCTATGAACTTGGTATCTCGATCAAACACGATACTCCTTGGCAAGCTGTGAAGTATGATGGCTTCCTTGAAAAACAGGTTCGCAATATGAGTTGCGTTGCTGGTTTTCTGCCATGGTATAAAATGTGCCATATTTGAAAATCTTTCGACTACCACAAAGATTGAATCATTTCTTCTCTATGTTCTTGGCAGTCCCAATATAAAATCCATGCTCACTGCGTCCCATGGCCATTTTGGTATGGATAATGGTTGGTATAACCGTGTGTTCTGCCTTTTTCCTTTCATGTGCTGACAAATTCTACACTTTTCAACAAATTTATTAACATCTGTCCTCATTCTTGGCCAAAAATATGAGCCATTCAACTTTGAGAATGTTTTATCATGATCGAAGTGTCTGGCAAATCCTCCACTATGTTTTTCCTTCGACAGGCTCTCCTTCATGGAGCATTTTGGAATACATAGCTGATTTCCCTTGAATAATAATCCATTTTGGATCATTTATTCAGTCCACTAGCTTTTGTCCCTGAGAATTGGATTCTCAGATGCCTCATACGGTTCCTTAAAATCTGGGTCATCCCTATACATTTCTTTAAGGTTATCAAAACCCAAAGTTTTGACTTTGAATTCTTGCATAAGAAAACATTTCCTACTCAAAGCATCAACAACTTTGTTAGCAGTTCCAGAAATATGCTTAATCACAAAAGTAAAATTCTACATGAATTCAACCCATTTAGCATGCTTTTGGTTCAACTTCTCCTGTTGAGTCATGAATTGTAAAGCGTGATTATCATTGTACAAAACAAACTCTTTAGGAACCAAATAATGTCTCCATTTCTTTAGTGCTTGTATGACCGTGTAGAATTCTTTGTCATATGTTCAGTACTTGATATTTGCTTCATTCAGTTTCTCACTAAAATATGCGATCGTCCTATCATCTTGGTTCAAGACTTCTCCAATTGCAAATCCACTTGCGTCACACCTGACCTGAAATATCTTGCTAAAATCTGGCAAAACCAGAATTGGTTGTTATGTGATATTATTCTTCAGTAGATTGAAACTTTTCTCTTCTTCCTTTGTCCAGTGAAAATATTTGTGTCTTTTCTTCACCATATCCATCATTGGTGCACTAATTCCACTGAAATTTCGGATGAATTTCTTGTAGAAACTAGCCAAACCAGGGAAGCTTCGTACTTCAAACACACTCTTCGGTGATGGCCAATTCTTAATCGCATTTACCTTTTTTGGATCCATCTTCATCTCATTTGCAGAGATAAAAAAATGCAAATAAATGAGTTATGTCCTCATAAATGATTATTTCTTCACATTAATCAACAATTTCTCTTGCTGTAATCTCCTCATTACGGCAGCTAAATGCTTTAAGTGCTCTCCTTCTGTCTCACTGAAAATTAATATATCGTCAAGATATATAATGACAAATTTCCCAATGAAATCCTTCAGGACTTCATTCATCAACCTCATGAAAGTACTGGGTGTATTCGTCAAGCCAAATGGCATAACAATCCATTCATACAACCCCTCATTCATCTTGAATGTTGTCTTCCATTCATCACATTCTCTCATTTGAATCTGATGATACTCGCTTTTAAATCAATCTTTGAAAAGAATCTTGCTCCACTCAAGCAATCCATCAAGTTGTCCATCCTTGGCAATGGAAATCTATATCTGATGGTAATCTTATTGATTACCCTTGAGTCTGTACACATTCTCTAGCCTCGATATTTCTTTGGGCTGAGCACTGTTGGAACAACGCATGGACTCAAGATTTCCCGAATCAATCCCTTGTCCATTAAGTCCTCTACCTGTCTCTTAACTTATTCATTTTTTTGTGGCGTCAAACTGTACACTTCTTTGTTTGGTAAGTTGGCTCTAAGTATAAGATCAATG
This sequence comes from Picea engelmannii, assembly GCA_009831015.1. Lineage (NCBI taxonomy): Eukaryota > Viridiplantae > Streptophyta > Pinopsida > Pinales > Pinaceae > Picea > Picea engelmannii. The sequence goes on along the minus strand of ML780571.1, from coordinate 228,860 downwards.
TGATGGATTATACTCTGGATACGTGGCAACGAACAAGGTAGTTCTTCCACTACTATATCAACAAACTCTTCCAACAACTTCTATATTTCTTCTGTTAAATCATCTATCCTTGTACTGGTCAAAACAATTTTGGGCTTCCTGACCACAATAAATTGTGTGTCTTCCTTCTTCTTAACCTTGTTAAGAAGTTCCTTCCCAATCATGAGAAGTAAAATGTTGCTCATTTCTATTTTCACCTCTTTATCCTTAATCGGTAGCAACATGTGAGTCCTACCATTCTTCTCCAGGGTGTACATGTTCTTTCTTCCATCATGAATCACGTTCTTGTCATATTTCCATGGTCTACCTAGCAATAGATGAAAAAAATCCATGGGAATGACATCACATAATATTTCATCCTTATATCCTCCTATTTTAAATTCAACCAAACATTGTTTAGTGACATTTACCTGATGTCCTTTTTGTAACCACAAAACTCTGTATGGGCTTGGATGTACAACAGTCTCCAGCTCCAACTTTTCTACCATCTCATTAGATATGAGATTGTATGTGCTACCACTGTCTACTATAACCTTGCATACCCTATCTTTGGTTTTACAAGTAGTCTGAAACAAACTGTTTCTTTGGGCTGGGTTCTATGCCTCCTTCTTTGGCTTCAAGCGAACTTTCCTCATCATCAAAGATCTTCCGTCCTCAGCATCTTCTGCCTCAACATTCCACCCTTGAGCTTCGACAATGTGAGTTTCACCACCATCTTTCTTCTTATCTGGACACTCATAGGATTTATGTTTAATTTTCCCACAGACAAAGCACTTCACTTCACCTCCTCTGCCTCTTCCTCTTCCTTTGGCTCGAGGAAAAGTATTTCTATCAGCATACTACACTCTCTGTGAGCTTCCACCTCTTTCAGGTTGAGGTTGAGGTTTCTTCCCTTCTTCTTTAGATTTTTGAGTCCTATCTTGGGTAATTGTTTTGCCTCTGGCTTGACTTCTACCTTGGCCTCTTTGACCTTGCTTTTTGGCTCAGCTTCTCTTCAGCTTTCAAAGCCATCTGATAAGCATCTTCCAGATTCCGAAGGTTCATCATGCTCATCTCATCTTGAATGTCATATAATAGACCATTCATGTATCTAGCAACCTTTTCATTGTCACTTTCCTGATGACCTGCTCTGATGTTTATCTTGTAGAACTCTTCAGTGTATTCTTTCACTGACATCAACTTCTGTTTCAAATTTTGCATCCTCTGAAACAAAGTGACATGATAATCCTTGGGTATAAAATTGTCTTTCATCTTTGGAACCATTCTATCCTAGCTTTTGATTTTTTTCTTGCCCTTGCAGCATCTGTCAGCCTGTAGTTCATCCCACCATAGTGCTACATGCCCTTTAAGTCTGGTAATGGCATGTTTGACCTTCTTGTCTTCCTCCACATCCTCATAGTTGAAGTATTTATCTAGAGCTTTAATCCAGTCTAGAATCTCTTCAACATCCAAGTTTCCCTCATACACTGGAATGCCCATTTTTTCTCTGGCACCTATCCTTGCAACAACCCTGAATAGGTGTTCATCCATAGCATCTTCAACTGCAACTTTTTCTCCTTTGTTTCCAGCTTCATTTTCACTTTCAGCTTCATTGATATCCCCATCATTGACTGTGCACCTCTCTTCCATCTCCATGGCATCAAGCCTGGCATGTAACTCACGCATTTCTCTTTCTCTTGCTGGATCAGGCATTGGCATTGGCTTGTCTCTTCCTCTCGGCGGCATGGATATAAAATGTTCCTCTTTTCTATGCTACAGAAATAAAAGAACTTGTTCTAAGATCTGATACCACTTGGTGCAAACCCCCGAACCTCAGGCAAAGATCCATGCAGGATCTCTCTAAACCTGCCCCCTTGAGTCAAATTGACTCTTCGATTCCCCACAAAGAATCCCACACACATACAATGGTGCTTTTCCATAGGTCCTTATGAGTATGCGAGCATGATCAAACACTAGGAATCAACCCAAATCTCCTGACCAACAATATGATCGTGCCCTTTTTCCAAATCGGGACTTTGGGTTTCATGATATCGCGATTCCTGTTGTCAAGTTTCCTGTCTCTACAACCTCTGAAACCCGAAATGCCAAATTGTCGAAATCTGACCTTGTCTTTGTGAACCATCGATACTCCTCCTATGTTTTCATGAATTCATGTTTCGAAACTTCACGAATCCCAGCGTAACAATTATTTGTCCTCTCATACTTCCGGTATCCTAAATACCGAAGTATCGAAATCTCGAAACTTCGGTCCCCCTTCTCCTGGGAAACATCAATGGCTGTGAGCCTCGCTGATCCAACAGCTTAGATCCTTTCAGGATCTCATGGGTCAATAGTTTTGAATTCTCCCCCCTGCATCTTCCAGTAACCGAAATACCAAATTTCCCTTTTGGGAATTTCCCCAAAACCTCACCTGTATGCACCTTTTCGGGACTTCAGGGTTCACAATTTTGCAAATCCTCTGCAACAATTTTTGTTCCTTTGACCTACCAATATCCAAAACCCCGATATGTCAAAATTCCGAAGTTTCTACTCCAAATACAAGTCGCATTTAGTGACTTCGAGGTTTACACTGTGAAGTTCCCCGGTCTCTTATCATCAAGATTTTCAGTATTCCGAATCCCGAATTATTGAAATCCCGAAATTCCACTCTTAACAATCCTTCTCACGATTTGAGAGTTAGAGTGACCAAGGATTTTGGCTTACACTCTGGACTTATGAACTCCAAATCCCCAAAATGATCCGACGGCTCAAAATAGATCATAATCAATCAATCCACGTTGATTCCTGATACCAAAGTGATGGGTTCATCCAATCCTTATCCACCTTTCATGTTAAGAACCAAACATCAATATAGCATAGAAAAACCTCAAGAAAAGTACTCAACGCCTTGGAAAAGAGATAATTTCAGATAATAAGCCTCTTTGAGGGGGAAACCTCCTTTTACCCCACTTAAATGTTCAAGTACAAGATGATTCAAAATGAAAATGTCTCCTTGGTATATATAGGAGACTAGGAGGTTTAATGGCCTAAAGTCGACGTAAATACAATAACATTACTAATCTAAATTACAACTAATGGCGTAAAGCCGACATAAATAAAATAACATTACTAATCTAATATGCCCCAATTAAGTGGTAATGAGCCAATATTAGGGCTTAACATGCCCCTCACCTTGAGACAAGTGTTGTCTGCAATGCTTGAGTAACTCTGGATGCTTCTGTATAAAAGACTCATCTTCCCAAGTGGAATCTTCAGCCGGAAGTTTCCTCCATTTAATGAGATACTCTGAAATGGATCTATTCCTCAGTTGGCGAATTCTTGTGTCAGTGATGGCTTCA
>ML780571.1:208738-219618 GCA_009831015.1 Picea engelmannii | reverse complement strand
TAATCTAATATGCCCCAATTAAGTGGTAATGAGCCAATATTAGGGCTTAACATTGCAGCTCCTCTGAATCCCACGGTCCTCGCGATTTCATGAGTTCTCCAAAGAGAATTTCAACCGTTTGTTTATTTATTGAAGACTTCTATGAAATGAATCAGTGTTCCTTGTTTGAACTTGGTTTCTTTAAAGTGACTTCGTTCCGTCTCCCTTTTAACACTTTAAAGGCGCTAACCCTTATGAGCTTTTACTTGAAAACTTGAGTCTCAGAAGGACTCCTGCACTCACTCCTTGCGGCAATCTTTCAAATACTTCAAAGTATTTGATTCTCTGACTCTGTACACCTTCTACAACAACAATCTTTCTCTCTTCAACCTTAGTTGATAATTTCTAAGGCTTCAACTAGCCTGCGCACACCTTGCATGTCTCCTGTGCTTCACTTGCACTTTTGTTGGAATGAGAACAATGGTATCCCTCTTGAGATTTTAGAGATAAACTCTGAAACCCTGTCAACGCACTCCTTGCTGATGTTTCATTGCACTCCTTGCAGGAACTTCTCTCACTCAGCAAGAGAAACAATTGAAACTCATTCTCGCTCTCTCTCTCTCTCTCATACTTCAAACATTCAACATGAATTCATACATACATAGCATAGCCTCATAAAAAATGAGTAACAAAGAGAATAAAACAACCATAAGCATAACATTCACCATGTATAAACATAAAACATCATCACACCATGAAATCTGATTCAAGCTTCTTATATTAGTTCAAGCTCCTGTACATAGGTGTTTCTCTACAACTGTCTTCTACAGCTCTATGCTAATGTTCTAATGAATACCATAATACAAATACAAGGGTGTCTATATCCGTTTTCCCTCCTTCTCTTCTAAACTATCTAATCTATAATTCAAATCTACCTACTTTCATTAATTGGGATTAAATTCCTTTTACATTGACATATGAGAGAAAATCGCTCACAATCTATTTACAACAGCCCGATATAAATGTAGGTACACTTCTAGCTACTACATTAATATCCTCTTCTCAATCTTTCAAAAACATTTCAAAATGTGGTAAAAGTGTGTTGCGCTTTTCCCAGCTATCTCCCGCCTTCATGGTTGCTTAGCTGTTAGTTTCTTATGATGCTCCAGCATCAGTTTCAGAAGTTGCAAAGATCAACAATCAAGGAAATGGATGGTTGTTTTAAGACTCACCCTATCTCAGTGCATGCATCAATGGGGAGTATGGATGAATTCTAGAGTGGTGACCATCACGAGAATGGTGAGGGAACCCTAATGAGAAAACTTTCCCACCTAAAAAACTGCATGCCCCGAGGTTGATACATGCCTTCCTGAAGGTGCATGATCCCCACTTAACACTCATTTCCTTTCCCTGAGAACTTTTCACAACATAGGTTATGTCAAAACTTAGCCTCTAGTAAATAATAATATAATATGATTCCTTTAGAGGTAATCCCTCTAGCATATCCCCTAATCCTAGACATTTAGTTGCTTCCCTTTCCCTACCTAGTGGAGCTTAGTCCCCCATAATTCTTTCTTCGTGGTCGATCTACATGCAGTGATGTATTTTCATTAATAATATGCATAATTACATATACATAATCAGTCCCATTGGCCTTAGCCTCTAGGATCTTCGGCCTAATACACACATAATCCTATGATCTTATAACACTTCACTCACCAGCCTATAAACATCATTACATTCAAAATTACAACCGGGTCTCAGCCTTGGGGTATTTCACTATTGGTATTTTTTGGTATAGGATTACTTCTGGCATAGGATTTATTACAGGCTATTAGTATTGGTTGGTTAGAGGTTGTTGGAACAAATTGGTACAGGTTTATAGTGGTATATCTCACAATTACAATGTGGGAGTGGTTTCACAATCTACTTGACACTTGTAATTTGGGGCGATAGGACGGGGTAAGGATAGGTGGTTGTATCCATATTTCATTTGTAGCTGGAGAACATAGGGGGTTGTAGCCTCCTTCTAGTTGGAGCCAGAGAATTGGGGAGTTGGAGCTTCCCTCAGGTTGTATCTTAAAAATATACGGGGTTGGAGCCTCCTTCCAATTATAGTTGGAAAACAAAGGAATTTGGTGATTCCCATGAATGTAATTCTTAAAGACATATAAGAAAAATATTATGTGGTTTTCTCCCGCATTGGGTTTCCACATAAAAAATATGGGTCTACTTTGTATGTGTGTGATTTCTCATTGTTCATGTGGTTATTTATTCTGTACTTATTGAATGATGTTAGTAAATTGATCATAAAGATAAACAACATTTATATACTCTGGTTAAAAAGGAATATAATTTCTCTATTTTTTATTCACCCTCCATCTCAGTAATCCAACAATTGGTATCAGAGTCGGTTCCTTCATAAATCATTTTAACCACTAGAAGGTATATCATGGACATAAAAAGTATGTATAAAATTGCAGTACCATAGCTTGATGGACATAACTATGCATTATGGAGTGGAAGGATGAAAACATATGTACAAGCATAGGGATTCAAGTTTTTCCAATTGATAGTAGTTGGATATAAAGAACCTATCGTTCCTCCAAGAAATGAAAATGGAAGGAAACTCTGTATAAATATTTCAAAGGCCATAAATGCTATCATGAAATGTCTTGGTGATTGAGTATATGTCAAAGTCATGAATCACAGTTCTACAAAGTAGAGTTGGGACAAAATTCAAAATGTTTATGAAGGAGACACAAAATTCAAGGAAGCAAAGCTTCAAACTTACATAGGTCAATTTGAACAGTTGAATATGAAGGAAGATGGAAATTTTTTAGCTTACATTTTATGAGTTGATGAAATAGTGAATGCAATTAGAGGATTGGGAGAAGAAGTTGATGAATCTATAAGTTTTCAAAAAGTGTTAATATATCTTCCAATAAGATTTGATCCTAAGATCTCATCACTAGAAGAAAAACAATACCTGGAATCAAAAAGCATGGATGAGCTCTATGGAATATTCACAACCTATGAAATGAGAACCGAATAGGAAAATCTAGTTACAAAGGAAGCAACATTCAAAGAATCAAAGAATTCAAAGAAAAAGAGAAATAAAAAGGTAAAGTCAGATAGAAACAACAATGACATGTCAACAGATGATGAAGAAGTATCCAACTTCGTCAGAAGACTAAAAAGGGGAACGAACGACAGATATAGAGGTAAGATTCCATTGATTTATTTTAATTATGATGGTATTGGTCATTTTGCTAAAAAATGTACTCATACGAAAAAGAAAAGAAATGAAGAAGATGTTTCAAATAGAAAACAAATATACAAAGGAAAAAGAACCAGAAAGAAAATTGTCAAGACAAGATTTTGCACCAAAGAAGACACCTCCTTATCAAACGAAGATAAAGTTAGTGAAAGTGAGAAAGAAAGGGTTATATTCATGGCAATAGAAAACTATGATAAAGAATACACCGAAGAAGAATATGAAGAGACATAAGTTGACTACATAGAAGAATTGTTGAGTTCCATAGATGTTATAAAAAAGGGAAAAGAAGAAAAACAAGTCACTACAGGAAGAACTAAAAAGAAAAGCTGAAACACAAAATTCCAACCTCAAAGAACTAGAGAAAATGCTCTCTAAATAAAAAATCCAAGTTGAATAAGAGAAAAGAATTGAAGAAGCACTCAAAGAACAATTGGGAGAAAAAGATAGAATCATTGGAGGTTTAGAAGGAGAGATTGTCACATTGAGAAAATAACTTCAAAAGAAAATCATAAAGAATATCTCTAAGGTTTTAGATAACATTATCAAAAGTTATAGTCCACACCATGACAAGTCTAGATTAGGATACAATCAAATAGAATAAGGATGAATATCCAAAAATATAGATTAAGACATAAAATTAAGAAGCTACGGAGAGACAATAAGATCATCTCCTAATAAGGAAAAAGACAAGATGTTTTATCATAGAGATTTTCCACCACCGAGAATATTCAGATTCTAGAATCAACAAAAGTTAAAACAAAAAGGATATTAAGAATAAGATGGGTTTAGAAGAGTAGCTCCTTTCAGAAGATCTTCAACTCCCAGGTATCAAACTTTTGGTTTATGTTATCCATGTAAAAATTTTGGACATAAATCTGTAAATTGTAGAGAAAATCGTAGGAACAAAAGAAGCTATGAAATTCATGCACAAAATGGTTATCCAAGAATGCCTAGTGAAACACAAAGAAGAAGCTACAATAGGTTTGAATCATTGAGAATTGAATTTTAGTGTTAAAAGTGCAACAACTTTGGACACATGGCCAAATATTATAGAATAATAATCCCTCCAAGAGAATCAGAACAAAATATCAATAGTCACAGACAAGAACCCCAAAGAATATGGATAAGAAAGTAGAATCTGTTTGACAATGAAGAATGCACACTTTCTCTACAACCTCAACATAAGAAATGTGGTTGGTATGTTGATAGTGGTTTCTTAAAGCACATGACAACTGATAAGGATAGGTTTTTGTTGGCAAATTCAGTTAACAGACAACGAATGCTTGTCATTGATGGAAATAGTGAAGTTGACAGGCAAACAGAAGACAAGTTCAGAGAGGTGAATGATCGAAAGCAGTGAATGATCGAAGGCAGCGAATGAGCGAAAGGTTGAAGAAGAATCTCTGATCGTTGAAGAGGGAGATAGATCTTAGTCATCAGATCCGAGCGTAGGGTCCGACCACCATTGGATTGAAGAGAACCTGCACGGTCTTTAAGCTGCAAGGAGAAGAGGGTGTAATCACAATATGCAAATTCACGATGAAATCTGAGCCGTCATATCAAAATTTGATCTGGACCGTTAATTCTAGTCACTGTCGAAGTATCGGGGATCGGCACTTTGAAATGTCAAAATCACTTGACAACAAAAACCCCGAAATCGCGATATACGATTTCACGATTTAATCGCAGTCATTAAGATAAGAAGTGATCTGGACCGTTGGTTTAACTCCTTATCAGAGTTTTGTGAATCGGGATTTTGAAGTGACAAAAACATTTGACAACAAGAACCCCAAAATCGCGATATCCGATTTCCCGATTTAATTACAGCCGCTAAATAGAGATCAGATCTGGACCGTTGATTTAACTCCTTATCAGAGTTTCGCTAATCGGGACTTTGAAAGGCAAAAAACATAATGCCGATTTCGCGATATGCGAAATCGCGATTGAATCTGAACCGTCAGATCAAGAAATGATCTGAACCATTGATCTGACTTCTTCACGGAGTATCTGGGATCGCGAATTTGAAAGGTAAAGAACATAATGTCGATTTCACGATATGAAAAATAGCGATTGAATCTGAACCGTCAGATCAAGAAATGATCTGGACCATTGATCTGACTTCTTCATGGAGCTTCGGGGATCGGGATTTGTAAGTAACAAAAACTATGAACGCTAAGAATGCCGAAATCGCGATGTCTGAAATCTCGATTGGATCTGAACTGTTGGATCAAGTATTGATCGGAGGGTTACTGTTCTCTCACACAGTTAACTACTAAGTTTGGATTCTGTTAGCAAAACAGACTCATGATTCCAAATCAGTTAACGTTTCAGTCTGCCTTTCATTTGCTTGGACAGTTGTCATCTTTTTGCCTAAGGAGTTGGGAAGTTGAACCGTCATGTTCATGTGTATAAAATAAGATGAAATAGACTGTGTTGGGTTGGTTGTTCTGCAAGCGAAAAAGAATGAAACTGAAAGAGTAGATAAGAAGAGGAGGTGCAGAAGGAGATTTTGGAGATGTGAAGCGTGAGATGAAATGCATAGCATAATAACAGAACTAGTTGAAAAATAAATGAATGAGAGCACGAGTTGATGTAGAGAATACCTGTTGAACAGGCAAGGGAAGAGAAAAGAAATAGAACAGTGTGCAAGAAGACCAGATTTACAGAACAAAGGAAGATTGGTAAGAATTGATTTATCTGTAAAGTTGAATGTTTATTTAGCCATTAATATTTAATATTTTAGGGAGGTTGGGAGGTTCTTGGGAGGACTATTGTCCTCAAAGTTTCAAGTGGGAGATTGAACACTGGAAGTTGTAGCTTCCATCTGGTTGCAGCCAGAGAAACCAGGGTGGCAGGGTGGTGCAAGGGAGAACAAGTGTTCTCTGTTATACAGGTTGGAGCCTGTGTAACTGGAAGTTGGTGCTTCCATCCAGTTGGTGCTAGAACATTCAGGAAGTTGGTGCTTCCATCCAATTGGTGCTGGAATATTTAGGGAGTTGGTGCTTCCTTCTAGTGGGTGCTAGAGAAACCAGAGAGTTGAAGCTCTTAAACAAGTTGAAGCTTGTAAAACAGAGGCTGTAACCTCACATTGAGTTGGTGCTCAATTATATATGATGTACAAAACTTAAAGGATTGCCTATCATTTCGAAGAAGAAGAGGTTTTCTCCCTTTATGGGTTTCCTCGTGAAAAATCTTTCTCTGTGTATACTTTATGTGTGACTATTGTTATTTACCTTTACTGTCTGTAGGATGAATATTGTTGATGACCACATGAAGAAAGATTAATAAAAATTTAAGAGACTTAAAATTGTTTAAGCTCACATACAACTGATTCACCCCCCCTCTCAGTTGTATTAATAATTCCAACAGTTTTTAACTTTGAGAGAGGGAATATATGGTTCAATATATTTTGGAAATGATAAATCAACCAAAATCATTGGAAGAGGTACAATCAATATTGGAAGTAAAGATGACAAGGAAGAAAATGTTCTACTAGTGCAAGGTATGAAACATAATCTTCTAAGTGTTACTCAAATGTGTGATCAGGTAAAAAACTTGTCTTTGATTCTCAAAAATGTGAAATAAGAAAATCAGGTTCAGGAAGAGTAGTGGCGACAACTATGACAAATTCAAGAAACATATATGTATTAAGTGGTATTGGAAAAGAAAAATGTTGTTTAGGACAGGAAGATGAATTTTGGTAATGGAATAGATGAATGGTTCACATACATTTTGATAATCTTGTCAAGGTCAGCAGAAATGAAGCAGTGAGAGAAATTCTCTAGATAGTAAATCCAACAAGCACATTATGCAAGCATTGTCAACAAGAAAATCAATCAAAGACCAAGTTTAAATAAAAGGAATACTCCACAACAAGACTGATGGAAATTGTGCATACCGATCTAGTTTGACCAACTAGAACAAAGGGTTTAAAAGGTGAATAGTATTTTATGTTATTATTCAATGATTATACTAGAATGTTTTGTTTTTGTTTTCTCAGGAAGAAGTTAAAAGCATTTGAGAACTTTAAAATATACAAGGAAATGGTTGAAAATGAAATAGATATAAAAATAAAATGTTTGAGATCAGACAATTGAGGAGAGTTTACTTACGAAAAATTTATGGAATTAAGTAGTAAAAATAATATAAATAGGAAATTATTTATCACCAAGACACGACAATAAACTAGATTTGTCGACAGAAAGAATAGGATAGCACAGGAAATGGGTCATACCATGCTAATGGATTCCAGGTTGATAGATATTTTTTAGGCACACGCAGTACGTAAAAGAGTTCACATTCAAGATAGATTATTGCTCATAGACAACAACGATAAAAATCCTTATGACATACAGAAAGGAAGACCAACCAATGTGAATCACTTCAAATTTTTTGGAAGAAAATGTTATATTAAAAGGGAAGATAGAAACATTAGAAAGTTTGACTCTCTTGCTGAAAAATGTATATTTGTTGGGTAATCAAGAAGAAGGAAAGAATACAAATGATTCAACTTAAGGATAAAAATAATAGTGGAAATCATTAGTGTAATAGTTGATAGGATAGGTGGATGAAGGATAAAGGATGAAGATAATAACTCTTTGTAACAAATTCATGAAGAAGAAGTAACAGAAGATAAAGATGAGGAAGAGTAGTTAGAAGAAAAAGAGAAAGAACCACAAGATATTCAACTACCTCCAAAGACACCTAGTAGACGTGTACAAAAGAACCATGCAATAGATCAGATCATTGGAAATAAAGATGAAGGAGTTGGAACTAGAAGAATAATTAGTTCACTAGAACAAAAATACCTAGCACTATTTTTGACAGTTGAGCCAAGCAGTTTTGAAGAAGCCAGTCGAGATAAATTTTGGATCAAAGTTATGTATGAGAAATTAGATTAGATAGAGAAGAATGACACTTGGTAACTAGTTCCAAGTCCAAGGAACAAGAATGTAATCAAAACGAAGTGGGTTTTCATAAACAAATTGAATGAAGATGGACATGTCACCAGGAACAAAGCTAGAGTGGTATGTAAAGGATATTATTAGGTTGAAGGTATCAATTTTGAAGAGAAGTTTTCCCCAGTTGCCAGAATGGAGGCGATCATATTGATTCTAGCTTATACATGCTCCAATAATATTAAAGTGTATCATATGGACGTGAAATCAAACTTCCAAAATGGGGAACTAGAGGAATAAGTCTACATTGAGAAACCAGAAGGATTTCCACTATCAACGAATGATAAATATGTTTACATCTTGAATAAGGCCTTATATGGTCTCAAACATACCCCCATAGAATGGTATTTTAGTCTGGACAAATACATACAACAAAAAGGGTTCATAGAAGGAAATGCATACAAAAACCTCTACATCAAGGTAAATCAAGATGGTATTTTGTTAATTGAAGTTTTTGACGATATTATCTTTGGTATTGATGATGATAGGATGAGCCATAATTTTTAAAAGTATATGTAGAATGAGTTCGATATGTCATTGCTTGGATAATTATCATTCTTCTTGGGTCTTTATATATGTCAAAACAACCAAGTCAGTTTTATCTCTCAAATCAAGTATATTATAGACATGTTGAGGAGGTTCGGTATGGAAGATTGAAAACCAGTTAGTACTCCTATGAAAACCAGTTTCAATTTAAGTAAATATGATGATTCAAAAGCTACAAATCACAGGAAGTACATGTCAATTATTGGCAATTTACTTTATGTGACAACTTCTTGACCAAATGTGATGGACGAAGTTGGACAGGTGGCACGATTTTAGGAATCACCAAAGGAGTCACATGTTCTAGTAGTAAAGAGGATATTTAGGTATCTCAAGGGTACATAAGATTTTGGATTATGGTATGCAAAAGGAAAGTATCTATCACTTATTTATTACACAGTCATATTGGGAAGGTTGCATTGATCACTAGAGAAGTACAAGTGGAGTAATGTTCTACTTGTGTAAGTGTTTGGTATCTTGGATAACTAAGAAATAATCATAAGTATAATTTTCTACAACTGAATTCGAGTAAACTGAAGCAAAAACATCTTGTACATAGGTTCTATGGATGAAACAAACATTGAAATCTATAGAGAATGAGTATGATGAGCACATTCCAATATTTTGTGACAACACAAGCACCATCAATATCTTAAAGAATCCAATGATGAATTGTTGGTTGTGGAGCCTGCTTATCTTCCTGATTCAGAGGTCCTTGCTTTCAGCCGTGTTTATACCCCATGAAGTATTTACACCCCAGAAGTATGTACACTCTTCCACGTGGGGGAGTGCAGAGGGGGGGTACCCCCTCTGCGGGGTACGGGGGGTCCATCCCCCCGGTTGGGGGGTCTGGTGGCAAGCGGTACCCCAGCGGGGGTTCGGGGACGAAGCCCCCGAAGAAAAAATTGCCTTATAAAAGTATATTGTAATTTCATTGTAAATATGGAACGTTCATTATATGGTCGCAGAACTAACGGTAGACATTATGTTAGGGTTTTTTTCCCTAGAATGCAACCCTCTATTATGAGGGAAATGTATTGCGGCTATGTACGAGGGTGAACATTGTATTCCGATAAAGGAGACTGTGAGAGAAAGAAGAGGAAGTTACAACGAGTTTTGCTGTAGGTTGTATCCCTTCATTTGCTGGATAATAATAAAGGAAGGACTTGGCAATTTCTCTGGTGGACGTAGCCCACACTGGGTGAACCATGTAAATATGTGTCTCTCTTGTATTGTGTGTCTTCTGTGTTTTGTTTCTGCATTTTTTTTATTTTATTGCTCCGCGGTCCTATTTTTCTAACTATTGGTATCAGAGCATAAGGTAACTCGCAGGAAAAGAGGGTTCCCGGTTCGAGTGGGAGCAATGTCGGAAGATGGAAAGTTTAGGGTCGAGAAATTTAACAGCCAAAACTACCAGTTATGGAAGATGCAGATGGAAGACTATTTATATCAGAAGGATCTATTCCTACCATTGAGTGGAGTAGCAAAGAAGNNGGCGGCCATGAAGGACGAAGAATGGGAGATTCTTGACAGAAAGGCTCTAGGAACAATACGGCTGAGCCTGGCAGCATCGGTGGCTTTCAATATTTCGAAAGAAAAGACAATGAAGGATTTGATGGATGCGCTGGCCAAATTGTATGAAAAACCCTCGCCATCGAATAAGGTATTTCTAATGAAGAGATTATTTAATATGAAGATGTTAGAAGGTGGGTCTGGTGCAGATCATTTAAATGAATTTAATACGGTTACTAATCAACTAAGTTCTGTAAAAGTGGACTTTGATGATGAGGTTAGGGCTCTTCTAATCTTGTGCTCATTGCCAGAAAGCTGGAATGGCTTGGTCATGGCTATAAGTAACTCTGTCTCTGGTTCAAATACTTTAAAATTTGATGATGTTGTTGTTGTTATCCTTAGTGAGGAAATGCAACGGAAAAGCACAGGTGAAGCATCAGGAAATGCATTGAACATGGAGAGCACGGGAAGACAAAAGGATAGAGGAAAGGGCTCAGGAAACCGCGGAAATTCTAGGAAGGGCAGATCCAAATCCAGACTTGGAAAGATAGAGTGTTGGAATTGTGGGAAGAAAGGACATCTGAAGAAAGACTGCAGAGCTCCAAAGA
>ML780571.1:94118-166974 GCA_009831015.1 Picea engelmannii | reverse complement strand
ACAACAATCAACCATATTATCCAAAGAGTGACTTACAAAATTAAACCAACTACTTTAACTTCTTGCAAACATAAAACATCTAACTTGGAACAATTTCATGTGTTCTCCAAACCATGGATTTGTGGCAAGGACTATAAGGTCCCAAAAATTCCATGATACTATCTTCATTACAAACTTTCAACATGAAAATTCATAGCCTCATCATCTCTCAAGATCTTAAGGAAACAAAAGTTTCAAGTGTTATGTTATCCAACTCCTTCATTGTATCAAAGGTTCAACCATTGTGTACCATAAGAAATTTTCTTTGATTTCAAATGAAATTTAAATTTTCATTAGATTTAATATTGATGCATTACAATTCTTGGTATCCTTACTTCTAATACAACTTCATGATAACACATGCTTACAATATTTGGTTGGTTAACGCCTTGATTATTTTTAGGGGATATATATATTACAATATATTAGAATATTAGAATATTACAATGTAAAAGTAATGCCATATTACAATGTAATATGGCATTACCATATTACATTGTAATATGGCATACAATATGGTATACCATATTACAATGTAATATGGTAATACCATATTCATGTAATTTTTTTTTTTTTAAACCTACAGTCATCGTCGCAATATCGATAGAATTTTGTCGAAATTTATTTTACTTTTTTACCATAACCGTCGCTATAGCAATGAAACTTCGTCACACTTTTCCACGAAGTTTCATCGCATATACAACAAGTCCATCGTAAATGTGGTTTTGAGATATATGTTTTCGTCACAATTGCGACAAAGTTTCGTCGTAATAGCCACATTTCTTCATTGGTATTGTGAAGAAATTTCATCGTAATTGCGATGATGCATAAGGTTAACCAATATTGAAGGTGGTGATACATGGATAGCTAATTTTTTCGATTTTTCCATGCACACCTGGATCATGGATATAGCGACGAAATTATTACAAAGAAAAAAAATCCCGGCTTTCATGGAAATTGCAAATTTGGTCATATGTACTAGTGTTCTCTTTGAACACCTCTAAACCTTTGAATACACGAAGTTTTGAAGGAATTCAAAGACTATCCCCCATGCAACTCTCCCAGATCTCACAGTCGGGAAACATCACAGCTCCTCCGAATGGATCTTTCTCGTTGATTTGGGAATTTTTAGTGGGCTCCTCCCTACTGAAGAATTTCCACCCGCTATCTCTTCTAAGCTTGTTCCTCCTCAAAACTTTGAACTTCTCATAATGTTTCTTTGACACTTAGCCAAATATCGACCTTGTTCACACCTTGCAAGAAGGTTTCTTTCGACTTGACCCCTTTTTGGGCAAATGTGCACTCCTTGCAACAGTTCTTACACGACTTAATTGTTCCTCGTGAACAATATAACGTTGAGTTTTTTTCTTCCTGTGCACACTGTAGTGTCCTGCTAACATAACCTAAAATTTATTAAATTTAATCATAACATTTATTTTGATAAATCCTTTACATTTTTATATTCAACAAACTAACAAACTAACAGTTCCTGGTTCAACAAATTATAAATAAGCAACATGATATAAAAATCATATATAAAAAAAAACATACAAAGCTTAGTCAAATAGTGAACCATCATAACAATAATTACATGCCATAATAATGAACATAAATACCTCTCAAGTGATGTTGTTTCCCCAACTCCGTCTGTCCACGCTGATCTGCCCAAACTCTGACCAAGTTGCTCTGCCCAAACCTTGCCCAAAACCAAAACTTTCCTCCGAACCAACTAGGAACATAGCCTATCCAACTCCCTAGCTCCAGGATTCTGTAAGGATTCTTGGACCTCGAGCCCAAATATCCCAGCAACCAATGCTCCCCTGTAATATTCCAACAAATTCCTCAAGCCAAAACCAGAATTACATTTTTCCAATCCCTCCCTTAGAAAAATGCTCCAATACAATCTCTTCCCATCCTAAATTTCTCCATGCCCCCAAAATTAAAATTCCTCCTCTCTCGAATGTTTTTTCCCACTCATATCCCCCAGTCCATTCATTGCTTCTCCATTCAATGCCAACCACCTTATCCCTCCATTCAATGCCAACCCTCCTTCAATACGTTAAGTTTTCTTTTAATAAAATAAAATTTATTAAACTTAAATTCGTTACCCAAACATTTAATGAGTTAATTAATTAATTAATATACTTTAAACAATAATTAATTAATATTACTAATAAATAATAATTAATTAATTAATATACATTAGGACAATTAATTAAACTTAATAAACCTTAAACAATTATTTAACTTTGACAATTAGTTATTTAACTAGGTTTGTTACATACACCCAACCTTTAGGAAACATCATCCCGAAGTTAAAGTATTTTATGATACAATGGAAAAGACACTTGGTTCACACATTCATAACAAATAACCAACATTATTAGTAAATAAGACAAGAAAACTCATACATACTAGTGTACATGTGAAAGAAATGCATGTGTAACTAGTACATACAAGTCTCGTTCATGTACAAATAACAATGACTATCATCTTTATAGTAATTTCTATATGCATCCAATCCATTCAACAAGACTATTCATTTTATAAAAGACAATAAACCAATCAATGCTTGCGAAATCCTTTAATTACAATTATCTAGCTCAACAATGTTATTTAGACAATTGTAGTTTAGTTACATAATTATGAATATTCATATATACCCATTTTCTTTTCAGAAGGAAAAACAATAAATTCCACCATAAGACAAATCCCCATACACTCTCAACTATTTCTACTCATCCTTCCTCCCTAACTTACTTCCATATTCATTCCTATCCTTCCTCTGTTGGACTATATTGGAGCATCAACTATATTGACCTAACTCCAAATAGAACCTGTAAGCAAAAGTGTCACTCTTATGACCAAGCTTCCCCACCAGGAAACTTACAGTCATCATCACATGTCTAGGGGAGCGTGAGATAACACCATCCTCCCATGACTTCAGGTTTTGGAGGATACACAGTGGGAAATGCCCCACCCCTCCTAACATGACTAGGGTCCACACCCTACAATGGAATATATAGTGGCACCGTGTTGTTGGGAGTTTTGTTATCGTTTATTTAGTTTTGGGCAGTCTCACCACCTGCAATCCTGCACTGGTCCACATATCATAGCAATGAATCCAAACCAATATAATTTCACATACAAATTTTACCATATTGTTTCTCAGCCAGTGGTCACGACATCCACTTTCATTATCACTGTCCCTTGACTATTTCATAGCCCAATGACCTGCAGATTAGTCTGTAACACAAACTCATACGCATATATTCATTATTATCATGTAATTGCATACAACTAAAATATCAATTCGGTATCCCCATGCCAACAACTTTAACATCAAAGTTTTCAAGTTAGAAATAGATCTCATAATATCCCATAATTCAATTAACATTACCCATTCATAGAATTATCATTTGCATAATAGATTGCATCATATCCAACATCAGTCAAATAGCATTTAAACCTTCATAGGATTCTCATTCACACAATATATCGCATCATATCCATCATCATAAATAAGAATTAAACATTCATAGAATTTACATTCATATAGTAGATCACATCATATCCAACATCATCAATAACATTTAAGCATTCATAGAATTTACATTCTCACAATATATTGCATCATATCCATCATCATCAATAACATTTAAACATTCATAAAATTTACATTCTCAAAATATATCGCATCATATCCATCATTATTCAAATACATTTAAACATCCATAAAGGTTCATACGTCTTAAAAGTTCAAGTATATCATTTAATAGTTTCACTAAAAATAGAAAATAAAGGCGTTTAGGCCTTAGGTAATCCTGGTTGTCTAAGTCAAAAGCTGGTGTTACACACACCCAACCTTCAAGAAACATATTCTCAAGGAGGTCAAAATATTGTGGGAAAATCTTGTCATAATGTCTCGGCATATTCCCAAGTAGCAGATCCTGGACTATACTTGTCCCACTGGACCTTAACTTGGTATACCAGATGTTTCCTAAGCTGTCAGACTCTACGGTCCAATATGCGTAACGGTTCTACCGTGAGGATTCCCATGTCCGATACCTGCAATTCCTTCCAATTTAGTTTATGTGATTCATCAAAAACATAATGATGTAGAACAAATACAAGAAAAACATTATGAGTTTTATGCAAGTGGGGTGGCAGTATGAGACGATAGGCAACGAGTCCAATTTTCTCTTGGATTTTGAACGGTCCTATAAATTGAGGTGACAACTTTGTCCCCTTTCCAAACCGAATTGTACTCTTACTAGGCCTAATACGAATGAAAACATGATCTCCCACTTTATAACTTCGATCAGTCCTGTGTAGATATGCATAACTTTTATGTCTATCATGTGCTTCCTTTAGTCTCTGCCTAATTTGAATCACCTGTTCCTCCATCTCTTGAATCAATTTTGGCCCAACTATTACTCAGTCTTCTAATTTATCCCAACTCAATGATGTTCTGCATGGCCTTCCATACAGAGCTTCATAGGGTGACATTCCGATGGAGTTATGAAAACTGTTATTGTAGACGAATTATACCAAATGTAGGTACTTCTCGCAATGGGTTTGATTATCCATGACATACATCCTAAGAATGTCTTCCATGACTTGATTTAATCTCTCAGTTTGCCCATCTGTTTCAGGATGATAAGTTGTCCTTAAGTTCAATTGAGTCCCCAATGTTGGCTACAAACTTGTCTAAAACCTAGAAGTGAATCTGGAGTCCCTA
The DNA here is from genome assembly GCA_009831015.1 of Picea engelmannii. Taxonomy (NCBI): domain Eukaryota; kingdom Viridiplantae; phylum Streptophyta; class Pinopsida; order Pinales; family Pinaceae; genus Picea; species Picea engelmannii. The sequence continues at coordinate 162,194 of ML780571.1, read as the reverse complement.
TCTGAAATGATCTTCTTACGTATCCCATGAAAACAGATGACCTCACTTACAAACACGCATGCCACATCAGTGACATTGTAAGTGTCTCTAAAAAGAATAAAATAAGCAATGTTGGTTAACTTATCAACTATCACAAGAATGGCATTGTGTCTATGAGATGTGAGCGACAACCCCACAACAAAATCCATAGAGATGACTTCCCACTTGGACATAGGAACATCATGTGGTTGTAGGAGGCATACTGGGTGATGGTGGTCGACTTTCACTTGTTGAAACTCTAGGCACCTAGTGAATAAATGGACTACATCGCGCTTCATGCCTACCCATAAGAAGAGCTTCCTCATGTCTATGTACATATTCTCCACACCCGGATGCACACAATAATGTGTTCTATGGGCTTCCTTCAGTATGATGCTTCAAATATCCCCATCTTTAGGGACGTACATCCTTTCTTGATATCTTAATATTCTGTCTGCTTCCATACTATATCCTTCATATTTTGGATCTCATTGCCTCCCACTCTGGATGTTTGAATTAACCTTTAAATACCAATTATCTCCTCAGAGTCGCGTCAACACATGTTCCCTAAGATTAAACTTTAAGGGTACCAAGGAGAAGACACGTGGTCTCCTACTCAAGGCATCTGCGACCACATTTTCCTTTCCCTTGATGTATGAAATACCAAAATTGTACTCACTCATAAACTCACTCCATTGCCTTTGCCTGGCATTCAGATCCCTTTGAGTGAAGAGATGTTTTAAACTTTGATGGTCCATTTTGAGCTCAAAGTTTCACCCCACAAGATAGTGCCTCCAAAGTTTCAGAGATAGCATTATAGCTGCCAACTCTAAATCATGATTAGCGTAAAGTTCCTTGTGTTTCTTCAGCTTCCTTCACACATAATCTATCACACCTCCATCCTACATTAGCATGACCCCCAACCCTTGCTTTGAGGCATATATACAGATCGTGAAGTCCTTTTCCATATCTAGCACTCATAGAATTGGTGCACTAGCTAGTAATCTCTTAAGCTCAATGAATGCACTATCACATTCTTCTTTCCAGTCATACTTGACCCCCTTGCGTTGCAAAGTGGTGATGGGTTTCGCTATTTTAGATAACCCTTCCACAAATCTTCGAGAATAACCTGCTAGCCCCATGAATCTTCTTAACTCATGGGCATTTTTCGGCACTGGCCATTCCATAATGGCCTTTACCTTTTCTGAGTCCATAGAGATTCCTTCATTGGAAATGATATGACCTAAATAGTGGATTTATTTCTGGAAGAAGGTACACTTTGACAACTTCCCATACAATTTTTTCTCTCTAAGGCAGGACAACACCACTCATAAGTGTTCCTCATTTTCTCTTTCATTCTTGGAATAAATGAGGATGTCATCTAGAAAGACTAGTACAAAACAGTATAAGTACTTCCAGAATACTTTGTTCATGAGACTCATGAATACTGTTGGCACATTGGTCAATCTGAAAGGTGCTACGACGAAATCGTAATGTCCAAACCAAGTTCAAAAGGCAGTTTTAGGAATATCGCCTTCCTTAATCCTTAACTGGTCATACCCTGATTGCAAATCAATTTTTGAGAATATCGTCCCTCCTTTCATCTGATCAAAGAGGTCATCTATTTGTGGCATTGGGTACCTATTTTTCACTATAGCATGTTTCAAGTCCCTGTAATCTATACACAGTCGTAAGTAACCATCCTTCTACTTCAAAAAAATTACTAGTGCACCCCAAGGTAAGGCACTGGGCCTTATTATCCCTAAGTCCAGTAACTTTTTCAACTGCATTTGCAACTCACAAAGTTCTGGTGTTGTCATTCGATACAGAGTCTTGGAAATTGGTTATGCACCAGGTTTTATCTTAATAGTAAAATCAAGCTCCCTCTCGAGAGGTAACCCTGGTAACTCATTCAGAAAAACATCCTTAAATTCTGAAAATACTGGGTACTAATCTAAGGATGGTCCCTTCCTTTCATTCACTGCTTCCACTACATACAGTTGACACCCTTGCCTCATGCACCTCCTAACCTTCATAGTTGAGATAAAGCGTAGAGAAACCCATCTCCATACACCATGGATCTCTATTGGTCTTCCTTCATCGTCGACATAAGGCACCCTTTTTGCAAAACAATCTACCAAAGCTCGATGAGCTTCTAACCAATACATTCCAATGATTAGGTCATACGTCCCAAAAGAAATGACGTATACCTTCAACTTGGTAGTACACACTCCCAGGTCTATTAGACAATTATCATCGCTAGGTCCTACCACTTGTTTTTCCCTCGAAGTCATCTCGACTTGTTTAAAGTCATCGTGCTCGTAGGCTTCCAACACACTCTTTTCTAATGCATATGGTGAAATGAAACTATTTGTAGCACTAGAATCAAATAAAATCTTAACATTGATATGATTTAGCGTACCTGATGACTCCACCACCATGGTTTGATTTTCTTCCTTGCGATTATTAACCACTGCGTAAATCTGGTGGCTTCCACTTGTTGTTCCCATAGGGGCCTTTCCATCTCTATGCACAAATCTTGTAACTCTGGGAAGTCATGTTGGTAATAGGGTCCTCCACTTCCCGAATAGGTAACCCAAGATTAAACCTACACACTATTTTGTGACTATCTCTGAAATAACTTCCTTCCTCGGGAACCCCTGCCCCTACTAGTTGCTCCCTGAGATGGTCGTGGACCTGCCTGCATCATTGGTGATGAACAAGATGCTGCACTCGCTTCTGTTGAAATCCCTATGACTATTGTCCTTGGTATGACTCTATTACAATATGGAGGTGGCCTTAATCCCCCTCCCCTAGGAAATGTCCTAGGGGTCTTCCCCACGAATCCAGGATGATGCGGAAAGGTCGGTCTCATACCTCCATTTAAGTTCATGTGTTCCTCCACATAACGTGCATTTTTCACTGCTTCTACTACTGAAGACAGTTTCCACATCCGCACCATAGCTCTTATCTTAGGGTTTAACCCATAAACAAAGAATTCTTCTTGTCATTGGTCATTATCCATGTATGAAACATATTTGACCAATTCCATAAACCTGATCTGATATTCTTCTACAGTCTTGTTTCCCTGTACTAGAGCATGAAATGCTCCCACCTATTGTTCCTCATAGTAAGGTGGTAGATATTTCCTTCGGAACCTCTCCTCAAAAGGTTCCCAAGAGACGTTGTTTGTTGTAAGGTGCAACTGTCTCTCTATTTTTCCCCACCAGTTCAAGGCACTATCTCTCAACTAAAAAATCATTATCTCCGGCTTTTAAGTGGATGCATTGTAATGTTCTTGACTTGGCTAGTCTAGGAAACGCTACTAATGTGCATGTAGGATCAAAGGTTTGCAACATATAAATGATCATACAAATAATAAACGTGACAAAGGACTGTAAAGTTTATATTATGAAATATCTGTGGATTACAAAATGGCTGAATGCGGCTACATAACTGACAATACTCGACTAGATCAATATACAAAATATCTTATCCGGAATATAAATAAGTAACTATGGCCAAATAAAATAACAACACTCGGCTAGATCACAAGACAAAAGGATCTTAGTCGGAATACAAATAAGAAACTAAAATATAATACCCAGAATATGGGAGCACTGTGGAATCAATGAAGAATGATGGAAGACCTCGATGATATTTCCAGTGACTAGGGTGTGTCTTTCAACACCGAAATCATCCAACTGGTGTCTTCCTCCAGGAATACACAGAACTATCTCTCCTAAGATGCAACTCTTCTCCTCAATGACAAGTCATAATCTACATAATAATGAATTAGGTCGTTGACCCTTCCTTTATAGCTTTCGAAAAACCTAAATCATGCTGAAACCATAATTCACTGTTGACTTCCAAAACCCTAAATCACTGTTGAAACCCTAATTCAATGTTGGCTTCTATTTTTATCTCATAATGACTTAAAAGTTCTTTTAACACTTTTTATCTCAATGTCATTTTCTGAATGTAATACCTATGACTGGAGTGACCTCTAGTAACCCTATTTACCCCTCTTTGGCCCTGACTATAGTCTAATGGGGAGGTTTAGACCATTAATCCTCCTCTCTGGAGCTCCTATTTGGAAAGGGACATTACATTCCTCCCTTCCTGAAATTTCTTTTCCTCAAGCAATATCAGTCCACGGTGCTTCAACACCTTCTCTCTCTCCCAAGTAGCGTCATCTACTAGAATCCCTTTCCATCTGATCAAACACTCTCTGATGACCCTACTCCTTAGTTTCCGCTGCCGAAACTCCAAAACCTCCTTCGAAACTAACTCCAATTTCCCCTCCTCATCCCACGGGGGAAGCTCCTCTAATTTGCTAATGAATTGTCCCACTGCCTTTTTGAGGCAAGACACGTGGAACACGTTATGAATCTTTCTCCCCTGTGGAAGCTCTAGCTCATAAGCAACCTCGCCTACTTAGTGCATGATCTTTTAAGGACCATAAAATATGGGTTTGATCTTCTCAGCCCCACTCTTCTTCATAGATGACTATCTATAGGGTTGGAGTGTCAAGAAAACCAAATCTCCAACCTCAAAGTTGCGCTCTATCCTGTGCCTGTCCGCAGTTATCTTCTATCGGTTTTGTGCCATCTCCAGGTTCTCTTTCAAAAACTTGAGAATCTCTTAACTTTCTATGATCCAATCCTTGGCCTTGGGAGATTTTCTCTCCCCAAAGACCAAGTCTACCAAAGTGGGAGCATCATATCCGTACAATGCTCGAAAGGGTGTCATACCAATGGACATGTGGAAGGTGGTGTTGTAGCAATGTTCACCTAAATGTAACCACTTTACCCACGTTCTTTGTTGTCCTCCTACATAGTTCCTCAAATACCCTTCAACCCACTTGTTGACAATATCGGTCTACCCATCTATCTGAGGGTGATAACTGGTGCTAGGTGTCAACTGAATCCCCACCAACTGAAACAACTCTCTCCAAAATGTCCCTATGAACCGACTGTCCCTGTCACTGATGATGTTCTTCAGCAACCCATGAAGTCTGAATACCTCCCTGAAGAAAATATTGGCTACCTAAATTGAACTATACTATGTTGGTATGGTGTAGAAGTGAGTAAACTTGGTCAATCTGTCGACCACTACATAGATATAGTCCTTACCCTAGACCTTGGGTAGACTCGTGATGAAGTCCATAGATATACTCTCCAATTTCTTCTCTAGAATGGGGAGTGATTGAAGTAGCCCTGCTAGAAGAGCATGCTCTGAGTTGTTTTTCTATAAAGTCACACACTCACTGACATGTCTCATAACATCTTGTTTGAGGCCCTTCCATGAGAACCTCTCTCTGATCTATCTGTAGGTTTTGAAAAACCCTTGATGGCCTGCTAAAGGTGAATCATGAACTGCAATGAGGATCTTCTTCTTGAGCCCTGAATATGGCACCAAGTAGACTCTATCCTTGTAAAATATGACATCCTCAATGACCCTATACCGATCATCTTGTATCTACCCATCCATCACCTCACAAGCAAACTTGTTCTTGGAATATTCCACTAACAAGTGGGATTTCCAATCTACTGAAATCTCCATTAAAGAACATGCCACAGATCTGCTTGATAGTGCATCGACCACAATGTTCTTCTTCCCCTTGACATACTCTATGTCAAAGTCAAATTCGTGTACCTTCATCACCCATTTCTGTTGGCACTCACTGAGGTCCTTCTTCTCAAGGAAGTACTTCAAATTGTTGTGATCGGTCTTGACCACGAATTTGATGCTCACCAAATATTTTCTGAACTTGGTCAAGGCATGCATGATTGCCAACATTTCGTTTTCATAAATGGAGTACAACCTCTTAGTTTGACTAAGCTTCTGGCTCTCGAATACAATGGGTCGTCCTCCCTGCATCAAAACTACACCGATCCCTTCACCGGATGCGTCACATTCTAGTACAAATGGCAAGGTGAAGTTTGGTAGTGCCAACACTAGATAAGTGCCCATGAATTCCTTCATGTGATCAAAGGCTTCCTATGATTTCTTGGTCCATATGAAGGCCCCATGCTTGGTAATATCTGTCAGTGGTGCTCCAAGATGAGAAAAAACCGAGACGAAATGCCTGTAATAGTTGCACAACCCAAAGAATCTCCTCAATTATGTCACATTCTTGGGCATCAACCAATCCAGAATGGCCCTGATATTCTCTTGGTGCACCTCTATCCCCTGTGCACTGATGATGTGGCCTATGTAAAGAAGCTTTGTCATACCAAACTTGCACTTGGACTCTTTGGCATATAATTAATGTGCCTGCATGATGCTCAATACCTCATCCAGGTGCCTCATATGCTCCTGCCATGACCAACAATAGATCAAGATGTTGTCAAAGAAAACCAAGACTAATTTCCTTAACTGATCCCTGAATATATGGTTCATGCAAGACTGGAATGTAGTAGGTGCATTGGTTAGCCCAAATGGCATAACCAGGAACTCGAAGTGTCCAAAATGACATTGAAATGTCGTCTTCTATATGTCTCAGATGTTGATCTGATGATATCTAGAGCATAGATAAATTTTTGAGAAGAAAACTGCCCCATGTAGTTCATCCATCAACTCATCAATGCGTGGGATAGGGTACCAGTTCTTGATGGTTTTCTTATTCAAGGCTCGGTAATCAATGCACATCCTCATGGTGCCATCCTTCTTCAAAACTAAGAAAACTAAAGAAGAAAATGGGTTGTTTCTCGATCTGATGTGTCCCATCACCAACAATTCCTTGATAGCCTTCTCAATATCATCCTTGAACCTCCTAGGTGATTTCCCATTGCCCCTGAATAATCCCTCTAATACAGAGGGTATCATACTTAGGAACACCAGAAAGTGTCGCTATGACTCCTCCCTTTGTTGGTTTCCTCCTGTTAGCCTTCTCTGGCAGTTGTGGGACTACTGGAGGATGGGATCCTGCCGGTGTCAGTGGTCTATGGGGAAGCTTCTCTTCTGTTGGTGCTGACTCCTCCTCTAAACTAGTGGATTCAATATCTTTCTCCTCCTCCTAACTATCCATGTTGTCTGATGCTACCTCAATATAATGAATCTCTCCCTTGCCCATTCACCTGTGGCCTGGGACCCAAGGATCTCTGCAGCTGAAGAAAATATTCTTCCTCATAAGCTCTCGCCTAGTCTCATCATCCAACTTCTCCTTTCCCTTCCATTCTCTCTAGAATGGCTTCCTGTCTTGATCCCTCTAGAGTACAAATGGTTTGGAGAAAGTTTTAGTCTTTGGCATTGAGTCTGCCGAATATCGAGTGTGAAGGATGGCATCCTGCAAAGTGGGAGGCATGTATGCCTTCACCCATCCTTTCAAAGGCTCTGTGAGTCCTTCTGTGAATAACATGATTAGCCTGGGATCTGATATATTTGTCACTGCCATGGCTACCAGTTGAAACTTTGTGATGAACGCCTCTGCTGTGCAAATTTGTCTCAACTGGGCTAGATCCCTGAAGTGTATCTCAGGATCCTTCCTATCAAGCCTTTCTATGAGCCTATCTGTAAACTCCCTGTAGGAGGTGATGCGACCGTGACCCAATGTCACCACTCCATGATACCACCACTTGTGTGCCTCACCCTCCAAGTGTAAGGTCACGAAATTGATGGCCTATGTCTTGGTCATCTAGTTGAGCTTCTAATACATGTCTAGCTTCTGTACCCAAGCCCTGGCGGTGTATTTGGATGATCTGTCGAAAGAAGGGATGGTGAGTTTCGCAACTTTTCGGATGAAATCGAGGTTATGCCCCCGCTGCTTTTTTGGTCTTCCCCTTTACGACTCTCTGGGGTTGTTCCTAAGTCCAAGTCCACAATACTAAACTAAGGTCATGTCCTGATGGAAGTCATGACCCAATGCTGCGTACTCCCTCCTATACTCTGCATTGTCATCGGCATGAGTGGGTGGCCTCTGTGCTATCAGTGGTAGTGCAGCTAATGGGGGTGCCCTCTTGAAATTGGGAAACAAGGGTCTAGAATCCTACTCGCAGAGGTGTATGCGTGAGAGGGTGACTGGGGTCTACTGCCTACTCCTGAGTTCCCCTGTGTTGCATGTGGCACTTGTGTATCTAGGGTTCCCACTCTAGCTAATCTATCAACCACTTGTGCCAAGGATCGAGACATGGTCCGTTAACTAGCTAACATATCGTTGATAACCTGCATGAAATCTGCCTCTGGATATACGGGGGCCTTGCCACTACCCTCCGGTCACTCATATCTATCACCTAGCATCCTCTTTGCCTTGTGCTCAGCCTCACGCTCTACCCTTCGCTCTGCTTCTCTGTGTGCCTCTTCTTCTTCCTTTGAGCTAGGAGGAAAACGGGGGAAATCAGGCCTATGCCTTCTTTCCCGATGCCTGTTGTAAGTGACATATTCATCACCTACATGTTCATGGACCTCTGGGTCTTCTGCTGCACTCATTGTCTTTAGTCATAGGCTGGTAGGAATAAAGCTCTGATACCACTATAATGTTCCTGACTTGGCTAGTCTAGCAAACGCTGCTAATGTGTGTGTAGGATCAAAGGTTTACAACATATAAATGATCATACAAATAATAAACACGATAAAGGACTGCAAAGTTTGTATTATGAAATCTCTATGGATTACAAAATGGCTGAATGTGGCTGAATAACTGACAATACTCGACTAGATCAACATACAAAGGATCTTAGCCGAAATATAAATAAGCAACTGGGGCTGAATAAAATAACAACACTCGGCTAGATCAAAAGACAAAAGGATCTTAGCCAAAATACAAATAAGCAACTAAAAGATAATACCCAGAATATGGGAGCACTGCGGAATCAATGAAGAATGATGGAAGAGCTGGATGATCTTCCCGGTGACTAGGGTGTGCCTTTCAACACCGAAATTAGCCAATTGGTGTCTTCCTCATGGAATACACTAAACTATCTCTCCTGAGAAGTGGCTCTTCTCCTCAATGACAAGTCATAATCTGCATAATAATGAATTAGTTTGTTGACCCTTCCTTTATAGCTTTCCAAAACCCTAAATCATGTTGAAACCCTAATTCACTATCAACTTCCAAAACCCTAAATCACTGCTGAAACCCTAATTCACTATTGACTTCTATTTTTAGCTCATAATGACTTAAAAGTGATTTTAACCCTTTCTATCTCAATATCACTTTCTGAATATAACACCTGTGATTGGAGTGACCTTTAGTAACCCTGTTTACCCCTCTTTGGCGCTGGCTATAGTCTAACAGGTCAGTTTAGACCATTAAGGCTCCTCTCTGGAGCTTCTATTTGGAAAGGGACATTACATGCATAGTATTTTAAGGGAAAACACCTTGTCATGCCTTCCAACCATGCTTCTGCACATTCACTGGCACGATCCGTGACAAACTCTGGAAGTTTGATCTTTTGTAGTTCTCTAGTGATGTCTTCAGGTGGAGGTCCTCCCCCTGAATCCGTCAATGCCTCTGGATTACCAGTTCCAGATGATGGGGGCTCCACTTCGATCCCTGCTGGTTGACGCCCCTTTAAAGTTTCATTTATGGCCTCCAAAGAGCACAATATGAGAGCTAGTTCAAGCGATGATGGTGGCGCTAGCGGTCCCTGTGACGATGCCCCTTTGCCTCGATTTCCTCGATTCCTAACCATCCTATATAATTTAATCTGGATCAACCAAAGTTGTCAGGTGAGTTCAAGGACATTTCACATTTGCACAACTTAAACTAGAAAACAGGGTTAGGCGTAAGTTTTTGTTTACTTGTCTATAAACATATGGTACTCTCTTTAGGGGAGGTGGCTAGGTTAGGGTTATAACATTTAAGCTTGATGTATTTGCCTAAGAAAACTATTGACTCGCTCGCTTGGTAGATAAGCTAGCATTGCACCATACTCGCCAATTTCTCTAACTTACTTGCCTAGTGTGCATGAAACCCCTCCTGCTTATCTTAGTCTAAGTCCTAAAACTTTTCGTTTAAAACTAATTAATGTGATTTTCAACCTAATGTTGATTAATTGTTAATAACTAAAAATCTAGACTAAACTTTAACCTAAGTTCACTCGTCTTAATCCACACATTCAATTTAATCCTTAAAATTAGTATTATTATTAGTGATTAATTCATTAAGTACATAATTAACCACAAATTCAATTAATCATTTCAATTGATTAACCACTTCTAATTAATCACATTAATTTATAATTAAAACTTAAATTTATATATGTTAAACCTAAATTTAAATATAATTTAAATTATATTTTAAACATAAATTTAAATATATAATTTTTTTTTAAATGATTCAAGTTTAACTAATTTTAAACAATTAACATTTAAATCTAATAATACTTTAAAACAATAATAAAAAAATAATAAAAAAATTAAAATAGTTAATTAAATTAAAACAATAAAAAAAATAAATAAATTTTGAAACGGGCATCGTGGGTGCTCGCATGAGGCCCACATGCCCCCCCTAAGGTTATCACTACCTAAATCCCTACACAAACTCCCAGGATCTCTATCTTAACCCTAAACTCTATTCTTCTCACTCGTTTTCTTCTTCTGAGGCCCATGGCTACATGGTTGGCCGCCATGGCTGTTCCTTCTACTCCTTCATCCTGGTTCTTCTCAGCAAAAGCCAGCAGTGTAGAGAGGCGGACAGGTCTGGCCATCATATCTCATTGCCAAGGGTTTTCTCATGATTTGGAGCTCTGTATGCACAGAAACGGTTTTGTGAGCCAAAGCAAGCTTTCATTTGGGGTACTCGTGTGTTTTATTTTATTTTTTCAGTATGATAGGTAGAGAGAGTAGAAATTTTAGGCCGATGTCTACCTATGGTACTTTCTAAGCTGGGAGGAGGAGTATCCATGGGACCAAAACCCTTTCTTGTCCCTGCATAATTTCTTCCATCTCCTTGCAAACCTATGGATGTGACCTAGGACTCAGAGGAAGACATGCCCGAGCTGCGGTGAAGGCATACGCTGATCGTCGTGGCAGGCACAAGACATCCTGACTCGAAAGATTACGTTGGACACATATGGAGGAATGGTCGGGTCATTTGGTTTGGTTCACGATGCTACTACAATTGAGGATGGTTCCTCCGCTCTCGACAACGAGATAAGACTAGCGAGTGTTATATGCAATGCATTGTTTGAAGGCTAGTTCTCTTGGCTTGGTGCTTTCGCTTGGTTCTGGTGACTTATGTGTTGACTGTGTGTTGTGGTTGTAGGTCATGTGGGGCTGGCATTTGCACTTGGTTACAGTGACTTATTTTTTTTTCTAAATGTGTGTTGTGGTTGCAGGTCGCATGGGGCTCACGCTGGTCGCTAGGCAGCTTTGACTTGTATGTTGATGTGTTGTGCACAAAGAATTCTTGGGCTTGGCGCTTGAGTACTCGACTTTGAATTGTGTATTGAATAGTTGGATAATGAAGTATGGCTTGTGGACTTTGGTATATGCGCTTAGATTTGGTGCTTAAATCGATAGCTCATGGGATCATCCCTAGGTCGTGGGCTTGGTCTTGAGCGCTAAATTGTGTATTGTGTTGTGTATTATTGAATTTTTTTTATTTTTTTTTTATTTTTTTAAGTTTATATACATTCTATCTTAGTTTATTGTACATAAGACTAGCTTACATACAGACTAAAGTTTGTTAATCTACTTCTTTTGTTTAATGCAGTGGATCATATGCAGGTGTGAGCATGGTGAAATATTGGGGCATTATAATGCAACAAGGATAAGTGTAATTGAAGATCTCAATGACCCTAATGTTGGCCGCTTAATACAAGTTTAGGGTTTCATTAATTTCTCTGAATAAACGATAGGGTTTTCCTTATATGCATAGTGTATGGTTTTAGGCTTCCCTTGGATGCTTGTTTATTGCCCGGTCTTGGGCTCTAGATTGTGGGATTTCAGATCGAAGCCCCTTTTTTCCTCCTTTTTTTTTGAGTCTGTTTCTAGCCATGAATGTATTGATTCTTTCTTTTGTCTTTCTTATATTTTAAATGGACTGGCCTTTTGGTTTTAGGGGTGTTTCCAATCTATGTTTCAACTTTTAGTTGCAGTCCACCATTATCCTATCCTCCTTGATGGTAGATCATTTGGGCTTGGCCTAATATTCATAGAAGCACCTTTCACACTCTAGTTTGATCTTGTTGCTTGATTTATGTGATAGCCAAGTCTACATGTGATACCCTTCAAATCTTGTTCTATCTGTTGTAACCCACTAAGGAAATACCGTTAAAAGACTTGAAATGCATTTTTCAATATTTTGTTCAATATGAGTTTTAGCAATGTTTTTAATACATCGTATGTCTTCAATTCTAATGTTTGTGTGGTCAGGGTATGACATTATCCCTTAGCCTGCAATGAATATACAGGATCTCTAATAATTAATAATGCAGCAGGTGCATTACAACCTAAATGGTATTTAATTGTGAAAATATGGTAGTTGTAGGTCTTTTAGACATTGCCTTTTTTTTCACTATTCGGTTAGTTAATGTTGATTATAACAACCCAAATTGGCACAAGGATAAAATTATGCTATGGGTGGTCAAGCCCAAGTTTCAGTTTTGAAAACGGGCTCTGATACCATGTGTAGTGTCTTTCTAACAGAACCTAAAATTTATTAAATTTAATCATAATATTTATTTTGATAAATTATTTATGGTTTTATATTCAACAAACTAACAAACTAATAGTTCCTGGTTCATCAAATTATAAATGAGCAACATGATATAAAAAACATATATATAAAAAACACATACACAGCTTAGTAAAATAGTGAACCATCATAATGATAATGACATGCCATAATAATGAACATAAATACCTCTCAAGTGATGTTGTTTCCCCAACTTTGTCTGTTCACGTTGCTCTGCCCAAACTCTGACCAAGTTGCTTTGCCCAAACCCTACCCAAAACCAAATCTTTCCTCCCAGCCAACTAGGAACAGAGCCTATCTGGCTCCCTATCTCAAGGATTCCATAAGGATTCCTGGCCCCCGAGCCCAAAAATCCTAGCAACCGATGCTCCCCTATAATAGTCCAAAAAATTCCTCAAGACAAAACTAGAATTACATTTTTCCAATCCCTCCCCTGGAAAAATGCTCGAATACAATCTCCTCCCATTCTAAATTTCTCCCTGCCCCAAAAATCAAAAGTCGTCCTCTCTTGAATCTTTTTCCCCCCTCATATCCCCCCGTCCATTCACCGCCTCTCTATTCAATGCCAACCACCTTATCCCTCCATTCAATGCCAACCCTCCTTGAATACGTTAAGTTTTCTTTTAATAAAATAAAATTTATTAAACTTAAATTCGTTACCCAAACATTTAATGAGTTAATTAATTAATTAACCATTTAATTAATATACTTTAAACAATAAATAAATAAATAAATGATATTATTAATACATAATAATTAATTAATTAATATACTTTTTTTTTTGTAAATAAAAAGGGGGTGGGACCTGTTATATTACTTTAGCCAAAATGTACAAAAAAGAGCTGTCTGGGATGCCAGTTGTCCCGCCTACATAGGAAACCGGGACAGCTGGACGTCCCATGCCAAATGTCACCCTGGTCTCAAAGTAACTAAGTTTTTCCCTGCCACGTCCCGCCCGGAGGAAACCAGGACGGGTAGGTTTGAAAATGCAACTAAGTATCATAAGTTTTCTAACAAGACTGTAAACTAGAAAGCTCAAAGCTGAGCTAATTACTAGGTAGGAAATCAAAAACCAAGTCTGGACTTCCATTAACCTGCTATCCCTCACACTTGAGCTGGTCCTCTGTCAACTTCCATCCAGCTGGGAAGGCGTATGCACGCACGCAAGTTGGACATTGGCGTCTCGGATGTGTCCGGGAGTGAGCTGCAAAGTACATGTCCAGTCACTGCTCTAACCTTGCTAGCCGAAAGGTATGGTCTCCCAGCAGGCTTCTGATCTCAAAGATGAGACTGAGGCAATCCCAATTGTTTGAGGGCGGCTGGTCTTGACTATTGTCTTCACTGAAATCCGCTTCATGCCCCGTTGGCTTGTCCTTATCTGCCTTTTGGAATGAGTCAGAGGGTCTCTCCTCTTCGATATAGCAGGGGGGGTGGGGCGCTTCAGTGCTTCCAGCTTGGAGGTCTACTTTCCCGCCAGCAGATGAGGGTCGTCTTCCCTGGCGAAAGTATGAAGGCGGATGCCAATTTTCAGGTACAGTAAACAACAGGTGTTCCGGAATGCTCTCTGGTATGCCTCCTTCTAGAATCTCCTCGACCACGTACGCCATGGGCGGCGTTCTTGGTCTCGCTTTCCTCTGTCGAGTGGATATGGTGAGAGCTGCCTCAAATTGTTGCTTTCGCTTCCTCTTGGATTTCACAGCGTACCATGTTGCTCCTCTTCATGGTGTCCCGTGCAGTCGTGGCATGATGAAGGCCTGATAGAATTTCCAAGTGATCCCCCGAGAGGTCGCTCTACTTCCTGTCACCCAAGGAATTCTATGATATGTCGCTGGCACCTTCAAATTCTCAGAGAGGCGACAGTGATTCGGCTGGTCTGCGAGAGTGAGAACTACCCAGAGTGGTTGGTTCTCCTCTCCAACAGTCCAAGCTATGAAAAATAACAAGAGTCGAGTCTCCATGTCTATAATGGCCGCTTGAATGGTGTTGGCCAGGCTGGTACAAATCCCGCGAGCGAGAGGCCTCGTTGGGTTAATGCTATCACGAGGATTCATGGGAGAATTGAATGGTGAGGGGACGTCAGCCGGTAGATGTATTAATGGGACGTCTCGGCTGGCTCCCGCATGGCTCCCCTTCTCGATGTGTCACCCCATCCGGGGCTTGGAGGTCTTCTGTGGCCAGTGTATGGCATCGATTGAAGATCGCTGGATCTGGTGGTGACTGGGTCTCCCAACAGAAGTGTTCCATCTCCCTCTCCACTGCCATGTTTTCTAGACATTCCGCCACTTTGTTGGCTTCCCTTCGTACATGAGAGGTAGTAATACTGAATTGTGGTTGAAGACGGTGGCTAAAATCCTTGAGCAGGTATTGAAGCCTCCAGCGTGGCGAAGCTTTGTCAGGGTTACCACCATGTATTATTTTAGTTGTCAGTCCTATAATGACTTGCAAATATCCTTATAGGATTATTTGATTATAACCTTTGTCTATGGCTTATTGGAGGCCTCGGAGTAATCTCGTTAACTCGGCTACATTGTTGGTTGTGTCTCCTAGAAATCCCGCTTCCAGCCCAAGAATTTTCCCAGTGGAGTCTCTGAGCACGGCCCCAAAGCCTGCTATTCCGGGATTGCCTTTGGAAGTGCCATCAAAGTTTACTTTGATGAAGCGCTCTGGGGGGGGGGTCCAGCTAATTGGGCTTGTTAGTGGATTCTGTGGAATTTTTTCCCCCAATTGTTTGTTGAAGATAGGCTGCCAGTTTTGTAGAATTCCTCGTTCCTCTGGGCTGCATTGCAGATCTTCTTTTGTCMAAGATTTGCTTCTGATTGTTTCTTTGATGAGGGATCTGATTGTCTCCCAGGTTGTTGTTGGCTGGGAAGGTTGGGAGAAAAAAATTCTCTTATTTCTTTCCTTCCAGATTTGCCAGAGGATAAATCTCGGTAGGAGATGCCAAATTAGATTCAGTATGGGGTTGTTATAATTGTTGTGATCCCAGTTTTCTATTATGTTATTAATGCTGTTGCAGTCTTGGTTGGATCTGCGCATGGCTTGCGCTCCATGATCCCAAATATGTTGACTGTAGTGGCACCCATTAAAGAGATGCTCTTTGGTTTCCTCCTGTTGGCAGCATACGGCACAAATGGAGGGTCCTATAAAGCCTATTTTCCTTAAGTTGTCCCATGTTAAGGCTCTGTTATGCACCACGAGCCATAAGAAGGTGGAGACTTTGGGCCAAAGAGCCGAATTCCAGACATTACTCCATATGTGTTCTTTTCTTTATTCTTGGTGTTGACCCTACAGTAGATAGGCTTCCTTTATGCTGAAGATGCCGGCTGTTGAGTATCCCCACCTAAGAATAACTGGTCCCTCTCTTGTGAGAATTTTCCGGCGTTTGGCTTGATTGTGCCAACCCTACAAGTTGAGATTGTCCGGGACCTCGAGCTCTTGATGGGAGAGTTTCCATTGTCGCCATTTTGAGTGTCTCGATTGAGGTTTCCAAAGGTTTCTGACTTTTAGAGCATTGTTCCCGAGGGGGCTGTGTTGGAGTTCAGATAGTTCCTCCATGGCGTCCAATGGTTTGAGTTGTTGCCATGAGTCTTGCCAAAAGAAGGCGCTTGCTCCATCTCTAATTTCCCAAAAGGCATGCTCTTGTATCAGTTTGCGATTCTGCCAAGCTGTGTTCCAAATATGCGAGCCTTGTAGTTGATTGTTGTGGTGGATTAGCTGGTCCTCCGGTGTGGATGGGGAATATTTTCGTTTCCATAGTCGTGCCTAGGATGCTGTTGGATTTTTGAGCCACCTCCACCATATTTTAGCTCCCATTACCTGATTGAGCTTCCCTGGATCCCTGAGTCCCAATCCTCCCTGAAATTTTGTCTTGCAAAGTGTTTCCCAGCTGACTAGCGCCCATTTCTTATTGGGCTGATGACCACTCCAGAGGAAGTTTCTTTGAAGGTTTCTGATGGCTTTGATGATCTTTTTAGGTGTGGCTAAGGCTGTGAACAAGTAGGTGGGTAGTGCCTGCAGAACTGATCTAATAAGGACTAATTTGAAGCGATATTGAGGGGTCGAAAGGTCCAGTTGCTTAGCCTATTCGCGATAGAGAGCAGGAGGCTGTCCCAGGAGATGGATCGAATTGTTGATCCTGCAAGGGGGACTCCAAGATAATTGGACGGAAGGGAGATCCTAGGTATCCCCAGAATTCTGGAGATGTGGATCTGAACGCAGGACGGGGTGTTAAAGAAAAAAAGTTTGGACTTGTCCAAGTTTAGCACCATGCCTGAAGCTTCGGAGAAGTCTGATAAAATGGAGTTGAGTTTGATGGCTTCCCTGGCCGTGGGAGAGTTCATTAGGAGTGTGTCATATACAAATTGGTTGTGAGAGGGTGTTGGCTGGATACTGTGCAGGGGAAGGCCTTTGAGGGAGCCTTCCCGAACTGTTTCCTGGATGTAGCATCCCAGGCCTTCTGCCATGAGTACAAACAGGAAGGGAGAGAGGGGGTCCCCCTGTCGTATTCCTCTTGACAGTTAAAATGGTCGGGAGGGAACGCCATTGACTAGAATGGAGAAGAAATCAGAGGAGGTGAGGTTTAAGATCCAATTTGTCCATCCCTTATCGAATCCAAAGGAGTCCAGGACAGCTCTAAGGTACTTCCAATTGGCTTGGTCGAAGGCTTTGGAGAGATCAATTTTGATGAGCATACCTAGGACTCTAGAAGTTTTGAGGGAGTGGATGATCTCGTGCGCCATGATGACACTGTCCATGATTTGTCTTCCTTCGACATATCCGGCTTGCCCCTTTGAGATGACGAAAGGAAGAATGGGTTTTAGACGGTTGGCTATGACCTTCGTGATGATTTTATAGATCACATTGCACAAGGCTATGGGTCTGAATTGTTTGGGGTTCGTGACTCTTTCTTCCTTCGGGATGAGTGTAAGAAAGGTGGCGTTTAGAGCAGGTAGTACCATTCCTGATGTTTGTGATTCTTCTACCACCTCCCATACCTCGTGTTTAATCAGGTCCCAACAGTGGTGGAAGAAGTCCGTGGTGAAGCCGTCCGGTCCGGGGGCTTTTCTTGGAGGCATAGTTTTGACTGCCTGGGTTACTTCTTCTTGGGTGATGGGCCGTATCAGCGCTGCATTTTTCTCTGGAGTGACCAACGACAGTATGTGCTCAGTGACCCTCTGAATGGCTTCAGTTATGTCGACATTTGGTTCCGTGAGCAGGTCCTGATAGTACCCGAGAAGCTCTTCCTCGATTTTGGCATGCTCCCTGATGATGTTACCTTGACTGTCTTCCAGGTGGGTGATCCTGTTGACATGTCTTCTGTGGATCATGGCTCGGTGAAAGAATTTTGTGTTCCTCTCCCCTTCCTTGAGACATTGCACTCAGGATTTCTGTTTCCATAAGATTTCCTCTTGCTTCCTTCTTTCCTCGAGTTGTTCCTGTAAGTGGACCTCTTCTGCCATAAGTTCTGCAGTTCTGAAGCTAGAGATGAAGGTTTTCTAGATGTCCCCCAATCGGCTTTCTAAATCCTTAATGCTTGGAGTATATCGCCAAAACAATTTTTATTCCATTATTTCAGCCTTTGTTTGAAGTTTTTAAGGCGCTGTTGGAGTTTGTACATTTTGGATCCATGATCTATTTCTGTTTGTGCCCACCAAGATTTGGCAAGTCGCTGGAAGTCCGGATGCTGCAGCCAAAATTTCTCAAAGCTAAAAGGCTTGTATCTGGGTGGGTCTTCCAGATTTAGATGCAGCGCTATAGGCCAGTGATCTGAGCCTGCTTTTGGGAGAATGAGGCTTTCCAAGAAGGTGCCTAATTCCAATAGCTCTTCCATGACTAAGAAGCGATCTAACCGACAGGAAACATGTTGATTGCCCGATCTACGGTTAGACCAAGTGAAAGTGCCATTGCTGGTTTCTATGTCTACCAAATTTAGACTGTCTATGAGGGTTTGGAACTTACCACTGTCTTGTTCAAGCTTCTTGGTGCCCCCTGTTTTCTCCTCCAACATCAAGATCATGTTGAAGTCACCTCCTATGATCCAGTTCGGTGTTGCAGTCAGGGTTTTGATCAGTTCCAATCGCTGCAAAAAAAGATCTTTGTCCTGATGGTGGTGAGGCCCATAGACGTTGGTGATGGATCCTTCCTGATTTGATCCAATGACCTCGAAATGGGTTGTTATTGTGTTGATCGTTGTGAAGGGTTGGTTGATGGTGATGTTGTGCGGGTCCCATAAGATGGCCAGGCCTCCTGAGGCCCCTATTGAATCGAATGTTAAATAGTTGCATGTTCTCCATATACGTTGAAAGATGGCTTCGACTTCGGCTCCTCGGCATTTGGTTTCTTGTAGCATCAGAATGTCTGGTTTTTCTGCTATGACGCAGTCTTGTAGAGTCCTTTTCTTGGATCTACCGTTCAATCCTCTGATGTTCCAGGTGATGAATTTCATCTTTAAGAGGGGGGGGCGGAGTGGAGGTATCCCTCCGAGAGCTTGTGGATCTGTCCCGAGTTAATCATCAAGTTGCCTGCTTCCTTGATCAGTTGGTGCGCAGATTTCCATCCTCTTCTTTTGTTCTCTCGAGGGGTTCTTTTCAAACCAGAGATTAGATCCGTTTCTATGCCCAGCCGTGTCGTGGATCCAGCTGAGGAGTTTAGAAAGACTTTGTGGACTTTGCGTAATTATTCTTCCGGGAGGGTATGCAGATCTTTTTGGTTGAGCGCCTCCTCTAGCTTTTCCAGGTCGATTCCTGCCAGGTCTCGGTCGTCAATCAGCATTGGGGTATCACCATCCCCTTCTCCTCTGTCTTTTGTGTGGGTTTCCCCTGCTGCAGGATTAGGGTTGATATTGGGGCTGTTTGTTGGCTTATGTTGAGGGTCCTTGTGTGGATCCTGGATTTCCTCTTCTTCCGGCAGTTGGTCCAAAATCTCGTACGAGTTTTTGGTTGCAATTTTTTGACTGGTATCTGGGATTTTCTTTCTCGGGGGGTTCCACCTCCTTGAGGTGACAGTGGTAAAGCCGTCCTTCTGTAGGGTATCACTTACCTTCGCAGCTTGTTTGATGAGAGGGCAGTCCCGAAATAGGTGGCCGTGCTCATGGCATCTCCTGCACCTAAAGGGGATGTGCTCGTAATCTAGGGTTTGTGTCCAGTCCTCATCCTGGTATTCAAGGGTCACCGATCCAGGAAGTTCTTTGGAGATGTTCATGTATACACAGATCCTAGCATAAGATGTGTATTTTCTCTGCTTCATAGCTTCTGAGGCTTTGACAAATTGTCCAAGGGTATTGCCTATACCCATGAGGATCTCTTCCAACCAGAACTCCCGTGGGAGGGAGTATAAACGTATCCATACGGGGGCCATGGTGAAATCTTCTTTGTCTGGGCTGAATCTTTTTGTCTAGAAGCGTAGGAACAGCCCTGTGGAGTTGAAGAAGTATGGTCCATTCTCAAAGATCCTGTCCTTGTCCTCAAGATTGTATAAAATGATAGTGAAGAAACCCTTGGAGCTGAGTTGCACCTCATAATCTCCTTTGGGATTCCACCAATGCTTGATCCACTTGTTAAGGTCCCTCTCTGTGGGCCAAAGGCCCAGGAATTTCCCAATGACAGCGTGTTCTTTCATAAACTGTGTGTTCTCTCCAACCCTGGTGGAACTTATGAGATATCTCGGGGGTTTTTCAAGTTGTGGAATGCATTTACCTGGCTCCCAGCTCCGTGGTAGCTTGGGCTAGGATTTTCCTACTTCTGTATCCATTTATGTTCTCATACCTTGCTCCCTGGCTAAGAGCTGATCTCTTATCTGCGACGGCGGTTCGAAGGTGGGTCTTCTAGTCCTGGCGTCGGCTTTGTCATTGGTCGCCACATTACGATATGAGGGGGGTTTCCCCCCCTCCTCCTCACCCATATCGGTGTATCACTGGCCACCGGGTGATCGTGGTCGTTTTTGGTTGAATGCGCCGCCTGGTGATGGATTCTTGCTGCAGATGCCTATGCCGCGAAATAGCTAGGGTTTCGCATCAGAGCCTCCCCGCTTCTTTTTTAGTTTCCTCAATTAATTAGAAACATTAGGACAATTAATTAAACTTAATAAACCTTAAACAACTATTTAACTTTGATAATTAGTTATTTAACCAGGGTTGTTACACACACCTTGTGAGGTCCTGTACACTTTTGGGAAAACAAAGCTTCAAGTTATCTCTCCTGAACTTCTGAGTCGAAAGAGACTCTATCAATGCACACCTTGCCGACACTTTGCACTCCTTGCAAATAAAATCTTCATGTTATCTTTTTTGAGCTTATGAGTCGAACTAGACTCTGCAAAAAAACACATTGTGGACACTATGCACTCCTTACACGGGCTCAAAGAAGAGTAAAATTTGAAACTTATCTAATCCTCACATGTTCATACATGCAACCATGTAATGCATTCATAACATAATAGCAAGTAATAACAACAAATTTCAATTAAACATAAATCCTACCATTCATTCATTCAAATAGACACAGTAACAACAACACCAAACATTTGGATAAAAACTTCTCTGTTATATTCATTCAAATGATATGTACATGCATTCATACAACATTGTTAAGCTTCAACAATAACAACTTCAAATAACTTTTTGCTGCAACTATTTCAGCAACCAAATTTTCAACAACCTCATTTGGGAAACAACACATTTATTTATACAAAAATAGCTCATAGAGATTTATCCTATGACTACCTTAGTGCTATCCTATCACAGTAAAATATTTCAACTACTAAGGATTATTACAATAAATTATCGGTATAGATAGATATGAGTGAATTATTCAAATATGTACTCCTCTTAACTACATTAAATATCCATCGATCTCATGCAATGGCACAACCTCTTAACATTTAAGAAGTTATTTAATTATAATATTTTCAAGATATATTCATGATATTCCATCTTTAAAATTCAAAATTACTTCAAAATGTGTGCTAGGGCGCCAAGTTGTCCTCCACTTGCTCTTTGATGATGATGTTGTTGCATCATACTCATCTAGAAAACAATTCATGGAATCTCATCCATGAGCTCCTGCACTAAATTTCCATGATTTTGAATATTTTCTTCATTTACCCAGCTGGCATATTCTATTAGGTGTCATTTCCACTTTACCAAATACACAAAATAAGTCTTCCTCCGGGTTTTCTTGCCAATCCTCTTATCTATGATCTTTTTCACCTGTGACTTTTCTTCTATAGGAATCTGTATCTCCCACTGGATCTGTTTTTGATCCTATGATCCCTTAGTGTCATCTTCCATGTAAGGATATAGTTTTGAGATGTTGAATATGGGTGATATACCCACATCCTCTAGCATCTCTATGTAATAAGCATTGGCATCAAATTTCCTTAGGATCTTGCATGGTCTTATCTTCTTCAATTTTAGTTTGTTATATGTTCCCCTAAGGAACCTTTACTTCCTGAGATCTGCTAGAATTTGATCTCCGAATTCAAATTGAATTTCTCTCCTATGTTTATCAACTCTATGTTTGTATTCTATGTTGTTTTCCTGCAACTTCTCTTTAATCGGATTATGAATCCTCTACATTTCTGCAATGAAGTCTTCTGCTCTAGTGCTTCTGAATTCACTCTGCTCCAAATATCTCAACTCTAATACTCCTCTTGGATGCATTATATAAATTGTATGGAATAGACTTTGTGTCGTACTCCTGTTTGGTGAGTCAATATATGCAAACTCAACTTGTGACAGAATCTAATCCCGGCTATGATGTTCAGTGACTAGACTCCTCAACAAATTTCCTAAACTCCGATCTACCACCTTAGTTTGTCCATCTGTTTGAGGGTGATATGATAAACTAAAGTACAATTGTAACCCCGGTTTCTTCCACAATGTCCTCCAAAAATGACCAACAAATTTAGTGTCTCTATCTGATACAATACTCTTGTGAAACCCATGAAGTCTCACAACTTCCTTGAAAAAATAATTTCCAATGTGCATTGCATCAATAGTTTTATGGCATGGGATAAAGTGTGCCATATTTGAGAATATATCAACTATAAAAATTATGGAATCGCTTCCCTTTTTTGTTCTTGGATATCCCAACATGAAATCCATGCTTATAGCATCCCAAGGCCTATATGGAATAGGAAATGGCTGATAAAACACAATGTTTTGTCGTTTTCCTTTTGCATACTGGAAAATATTACATCTGTTTACAAATTTATTAACTTATTCTCTCATACCTGGCCAATAGTATGATTTTTTCAACTATGCAAATGTCTTGTCATGGAAAAAATGTCCTGTTAGGCCTCCACTATGTTTTTCCTTCAACAGATTATCTCTCATCGAGCAGTTTTGTATGCACAACTGGCTAGCTTTAAACAACAATCCATATTGAATCATATCCTATGTCCAATGAATTATGTATCCGAGTGCATGATTTGCACATGCTTCATGTACCTCTTTAAAATATGGATGATCACAATACATCTCCTTAAGTTGTTGAAACCCTAAGGTTTTCACTTGGAATTCCTGCAGAATCAGACATCTCCTGCTCAATGCATCAACAACATTGTTAGCATTACTAGAAATATGTTTAATGAGAAAAGTGAACTTTTTCATAAGCTCTATCCACTTATCATGTCTTTGATTTAACTTCTCCAGTTTGTTTATGAATTCTAAACCTTGGTTATCACTATACAAAACAAATTATTTTGGAACGAGGTAGTGCCTCCATTTCTTTAAGACTTGAATCACTGCATAAAATTATTTATCATATGTTGAGTACTTCATGTTGGTGTCATTCATCTTCTCACTGAAATATGAAACAAGTTTATTTTCCTGGCTCAAGACTACTCCAATTTCTACTCCACTAGCATCGCATCGTACTTGAAACATCTTCTCGAAAAATTGAAAGACCAGAATCAATTATTTTGTTATATTCTCCTTTAATATCCTAAATATTTTCTCATCTTCTTCTGTCCACTTAAAATATGTGTGTCTCTTCTTCACCGTATCTAATATTGGTGCAAAAATTTCACTGAAATTTTAATGAACTTCGGATAGAAACTTGGTAGTCCATGGAAGCTTCTAACCTCGAATATGCTCCTTGGTGATGGCCATTCTCTAATTTATCTCACCTTCTCTGGATCCATATTAAATTCATTTTAAGATATTACAAAAAAAAAGTAAATGATTTATGTCTTCATAAAAGAGGATTTCTTCATATTTATCAACAACTTCTCCTACTCTAATCTTTTCATTACTAATGTTAAGTGCCTCAAATGCTCTTATTTAGTTTTACTAAAGACTAATATATCATCTAGATATACAATCACAAACTTACAAATAAAATCATTTAATACCTCATTCATCAACCTCATAAAATTACTTGGGGTATTTTTTAATCCAAATTGCATAACAAGCCACTGATACAACCCTTCGTTCATTTTGAAGGTTGGTTTCCATTCATGACCTTCTCTCATCCTTATCTGGTGATATCCACTCTTCAAGTCTATCTTTGAAAAATAATTTTCTCCGCTCAAACAATCGATTAAGTCATCCATCCTGGGAAAAGGAAATCTGTACCTGATGGTGATTTTGTTTATGGCTCTTGAGTCTGTACATATTCTCCATCCTCTATCCTTTTCTGGAATCAACACAATTGTTATTGCGCATGGAATCAAGCTTTCTCTGACTAAACCCTTGTTCATCAAATATTGGACTTGTTTATTTACCTCCTCATTATCTTGAGGTGTCAATCTGTATGATTCTTTGTTTGGAAAACTCTCTCTTGGTATGAGATCAATGTGATGGTTGATACTCCTCATGGGTGGCAATGAGCTACGTAACTCATCCACTACTATGTCAACAAAATATTCTAACAGCTCCTGAATTTCTTCAGGAAAATCATCCATAGAAGTACTTGTAAGGATGCCTCTTGTCTTCCTCACCACAAAAATTTGCATGTCCTATTCCTTCTTGACTTCACTTAGGATTTCCTTACCACTCATGAGAAGTATACTTGTGTTGCCTTCTTCATTCACCTTCTTATCCTCTATTGCTAGTAGCATGTGTGTCTTACCATTTTTTTTCAAGGTATAAGTATTTTTCCTCCGATCATGAATGACATTTATCTCATACTCTCATGGTCTCCCCAAAAATACATGACATACATCCATGGGAATTACATCACACAAAATATCATCTCTATATCCTCCTATTTTAAATTCAACTAGAAATTATTTAGTTACCATTACCTGTTGTCCTTTCTGCAACCATGAGAATCTATACAGACTTGGATGTGTAGTTGTCTCCAGCTCAAATTTATCCACCATTTCTATGTATACCAAGTTATCATTGATCCCAACGTCAATTATTACCTTTCATACCCTATCTTTAGTCTTGAAAGTAGTCCTAGACAAATTGTTCCTCTGCACTGGTTTTTCCACTTCTTGCTTAGGCTTCAAGAGAGGCTTCCTCATCATCAAGGATCTCCCATCTTCTACACCTTCTACCTCAACATTCCTCTTCTTTACTTCCAAAATGTGATATTCACCTCCTCCTTCTTTATTTCTCTCGAGGCATTCCCAAGACATGTGTCATTTTTTTCCACAGAAAAAATACTTCACCTCTCCTCCTCTGCCTCTTCCTCTCCCTTGAGGAAAACAATTTCTTCAACCATATTGTCTCCCTCAGGAACTTCCTCCTCTTTTTGAATCAGTATGTGGTTTTCCAGTCTCAACCTTGGGATTTTTCTCCTTTTCATGGACAATTCCCCTACCTATATTTATACTTCTTCCTCTACATCGATGGATCTGTTTCCTGGCCAATTTCTCTTCTTCCTTCAACACCATCTAACAAGCATATTCCACTGTCCTTACTGTTATCATGCTGATTTCATCCCATATTTCATATCTCAGGACATTAATATACCTGGAAACCATTTCATCATATTTTTTTTTTTGTCTAGCCCTGATGTTCATACTATAAAATTCCTCTGTGTACTCTTTTACTGTGAGTCCCTTTTGTCTCAGGTTTTGTAACTTCCTGAAAATATTTATCTGATCATCTTGGGGTATGAATTTAGCTTTCAACTTGGCTACCATTCTATCCTATTTCTTGATATTATTCATGCCTTTTCATCTTATGTAATCTTGTAGTTCATTCCACCACAGTCTTGCATGTCGCTTCAATCTGGTGAAAACATGTTTCACTTTCTTCTCCTCAGCGACGTCTTCATAGTAGAAATATTTTTCCATTGCTATTATCCAATCAAGGACTTATTCAACATATAAGCTGACTTCGTATATTGGGATGTCTATATTTTCTCTAACTCCCTATTTGACAACAACTTTCAACAAACTTTCTTTTGCAACATCTTGTCCTACAACTTCTTCAATTTCCCTCTCTTCTCTCTTTGTATCACTGACGTCTCCAGCATTAGGTTATCTCCTTTGTGTTGTCTACATAACATATAATCTTGCGCGAAGTTATATCATCTCTTTTCCACAACACGATTTTCTACAGGTGGCTCCGCAAGTCCTCTAGCAGGGATGATTTTAAGGATGGAAATTTATTTTAAAATGTAGAAACCTTGGTGAATCTTACTAAACCTTCATATGTCAACTATAAATGTTTGGCAATATTTTTGTAAAAATATTCAAATTTCTAAGTATTTTATATAGTTTTTATAAAATTCTTGTGATGTTTAAGGTAAAATAATTTTATTTTATAGAATTTGGGCGAATCATTTTAAAATAGTGAATCTTGTTTTTAGAAAAAACATGGAAAAATATCCCATGAGAGAAATTTAGCCCCTAAAATCATCCTTGTCTTCTAGGTGGCATGTTGCTAAACTTTTCTTTCACACAGAGCTTCAAAAGAAACTTTTGGCCTTGATACCACTTGGTGAAACCCCGCCCCCCTTTTCTCCTTAGGTTTTTGCAACCTCTTGGTAAAGTGTATTAAAAAAAATGAGCCGAATCATCTCTTTGACCTCTAATACACCGTGAAGTTAATTTACACAAGCGCCCATTTGTTACCACGCAGATTCAATTCACCCGTAACCCCGTTCTCTGGTGATTCTGGTAACTTTTTGTGGTGAGAACTAGCTCCTCTTTCTAGGCCCTTATTCCTTATGACCATGGAATACAAATTTCGGATAGCCCCCTTCACGACTTTGGGCTTCGAAGGTTTTGGATGCAGCTGACACATTTTTCTCGGAACTCCGGATCGATGAAATCTCCTGGATGAGATCTACAACCCACACTTCTCCAACAACCAACAACTGTGATTCACTTTGGCACTCCAGCCTTAGGGAGTTCCACGTGTTATAAAACCCTTTTTCCCCAAAGTGATTCATACCTGGAGCTATGAATAGAGTGCCACATGATGACCTTGATCAATGGTTGAGATTTTCCTTCCTTCCCACTTCGGGTGACTTGCAGTCAACACCCCTTTTCTCTTATGTTCTCCCAGAGTGTCAATCCTTCAGAGTGATAGATCTTTTGCCACGTGTCCTTTTCCAATGGATGAATCATATTAACTCTAATGCTCTGACCTTCGGGACTTCTCATTCCTTCACTCTTCACTTCCTCTGGAGTGATGTTTCTTTGAAGTAAATCTCCATGCTCCATGTGTCCCTCCATTCATCAACGATTCTTGTAGACTCGGAACTTTGGGACTTTTGAGGTTTTGGAATTTTCTCTTCATTTCCTCGAAGTGTCGTATCACCAAAGTGATAGATCTGATGCCACTTGTCCAAGCCAGGAACGACTACAATTTTCTTCTTACCTTTTGTATCTCTGGACAAATTTTGGTCAACAGCTCCACTTCCTCCTTACCTTTTTCTCGGAGCACACACTTCTGGATTCCATGATTTGATGAAATGTGTCCTCTTTAGATTGATGACCACAATTTAATTCACTACTTCAGGATTCAGGAGTTTGTCTCACTCCACACTGACATTTAAACAAAGTCCTTTCCCCCAGTGTACACAGATCTCATCCACGTACCCTTCTAGATTCAACAATCCAGATTTACTTCTCCACTTTGGGACTTCGAAAAAAAAATTCTTTACTCCACACCAATCTCCCAGAGCATTTTCTCTCAGACTCTCTGATCTATTGCCATGTATTCTCCTCGATACTGACAACTAAAATATACTTCATAGCTTAGGGACTTCAGTAATCCCACTCTTTGAACACAAATAAACCATCGAATACGTGAAGTGCCAAAGGACTTCAAAGACTATCGTCCATGCAACTCTCCTAGATCTCAAGTTCTGGAAAGATCATAACTCCTCCGAATAGATCTTTCTCATTGATTTGGGAATTTTAAGTGGGCTCCTCCCTACAAAAAAAATTTTGCCGGCTATCTCTTCTGATATTGTTCCTCCTTAAAACTTTGAACTTCCTAGAATGTTTCTTGGACACTTATCTGACTATAGACCCTGTGCACACCTTGCAACAAGGTTTATTTTGACTTGACCCCTTTTTGGGTGACTGTGCACTCCTTGCAACAGTTCTTAGATGGCTTAATTGTTCCTCCTAAAAAGTATAAGGTTGAGTGTGTTTTTGCCTGTGCAAACCGAGAAAGGTCCTCTAAACTTCAATGCAAAAAAATATTGAAGTTATCTCTCTTGAACTTCTGAGTCGAAACAAAATATGTCAATGCACACCTTGTGGACACTTTGCACTCCTTGCAAATAAAATCTTCTCGTTATCTCTTATGATCTTTTGAGTTGAACTAGACTCTGTCAACACACACCTTGTGGGCACTATGATCTCCTTGCATGGGATCAAAGAATAGAAACAATTGAAACTTATCTAATCCTCAAATATTCATACATCAACCATGTAATGCATTCATAACATAAGAACAAGTAATGACAAAGAATTTCAATTAAACATAAATCCTACCATTACTTCATTCAGATAGACATAGTAACAACAACACCACACATTTGAATAAATGCTTCTTTGTTATATTAATTCAAATGATATGTACATGGGCTCATACAAATTTTTTAAGCTTCAAAAATAACAACTTCAAATAACGTTTTGCAACAACTATTTTAGTGGTTATCTTTTCAACAAACTCATTTGGGAAACAACACATTTATTTATAAAAAAAGAGCTCATAGAGATTTGTCCTACAGATACCTTAGGGTTATCCTATCAAAGTAAAATATTTCAACTAATAAGGATTATTACAATAAATTATAGGTACAGACAGATAAGAACGAATTATTCAGATCGATAGTGCTCTTAACTACATTAAAGGAAATACAATCTCGATCAATCTCATGCGATGGCTTAGCCTCTTAATATTTAAGAAGTTCTTTAATTACAATATTTTGAATATATATTCATGATATGCCATCTTTAAAATTCAAAATCACTTCAAAATGTGCCCTAGGGCATTGGGTTGTCCTCCACTTTCTCTTTGATGACTCGACTTTGGAACTCATTGAGTTCACTAATTCTGACTGGGATGGAGATAGCATTGATCACAAGTCCACATATGGTTACTCACTCAGTATTGGTTCAAGGCATATCTGTTGGTTGAGCAAGACGCATGCTTCGATTTCTCTATCTTTAGCCGAGGAAGAGTACAGAGGGGTAGTTAACATAACCATTCGGGATATGTGGCTACAAACTCTTATGAATGAGTTGGGAATTCAATTTCATCGGTCGATCGTCATCTGGTGTGACAACCAGAGCACTTTGAAGTTATACAAAGATCCAGTTCAGAGGAAGTGGATGAAGCACATCGAGATCCACATGTACTGCATCCGAGACTTAGTACATGAGGGGATCATTGACCTACACTTTAGTCCTTCAATAGAACATATTGCAGACATATTCACCAAGACCTTCACTGAGAAACAGTTCCACTCTCTACACTAACGCAGTGAGTGGCGTAGACACATACCCCGCAGGGTCTCTTCACGCACCTCCCGCTCTTAGGATCGTTCAAAATCCCTTTCCGCTGAGCCTTTAGTGGCTCCTTGGATTCCCTTGGGGATCACTATGAAAATCTGACCCAGTCCACAGGTCCTTTCTTTCCTCCACATGGCCTTCTGCACTTTACCATGGTTGTCCCTGACTCAGTTTTGGGGTTTGGGGTTTCGTGCTTCTTGATGTCGAGAGTCATTGTCCTCTCAATTCCCCAATCACCGATGAGCTAATTCACTGATGCCCATCCTTTATGCGTCTTAGCCCTTTCTGGCTATGCCTTCTGGTCCATATGACTGCTCTCATAAGACTGCAGCCTTATGTCTTTTTGTCGGGGTTTTGGGTTTCAATTTCCCAATGAGCTCCAACTCTCATTAGCCCTCCAGGATAAGCTCCTAGTCCACGTGACCTTTATCTCACAAGACCACAGGCTTGTCCCCTCATCCGGGTTTCGGGATTTCCAATGTCAAAATACATTGTCCATGAGATTCACGATCCCTCGAATCTTGACGAGCTCTTCATGCGTTAGCCCTCTTGGCTAATCTCCTAGTCCACATGACCTATACCCCGTGACCATAGTCAAACCTCTCGTCGGGGTTTCAGACTTTTCAATGTCCAAATACATATGCTCACGGGATTCCTGATTCCTCGAATCCTGAATCTCCGCTGCATTAACAGCTGGCTCCCACAATGGCGCTTTCCACTTCTCTGATATGCTGACAGCTGGCTCCCACTTATTGGGGTTTCATGGTTCGTGATTCCAAAATCCCAAAACCACTTGTCACCAGGATCCCCGATATCCCTATGACCCAAACACCGATCAACAACTTCCTGTCGGGCCTTTCCCCGATGGCGTCGATTGCTACCATGCTTCCTCCTCAAGATGGATGGTTCTGATCTCTTTGGGATTTCGAGACTTGTGATGTCCCAATTCCTTTAACCTCGGGAACCTTGATTTCCCGATGCCAAATATCCCGACTCTCTTCGGATTTCTGACACATGTCTCCCCAAATGGACGACTCAGATTATGAGTCGGTGTTTTCACTATGGACTTACCCAATCTCCTGTACACGGGAATGTTGATATCCTAATGCACCAAAGTGTCGATGAGCACTTGATCTCCACCATATGTCTCCACCAACGGACAGTCCAGATCGCTCTAGTGTTTCGAGACGTGGAATGTCTCGATTTTATTATCCTCGAGAATCTCGATTTCCCAATGACTTCTATCCCGATGTTTGTGCCCTCGTCAGGATTTTCCGCCTCCTGTCCATGAAGGTAAACCTCGTGCACCTTCTATCCAATCTGACGGTTGACGGGTATCTTCTCCAGATCTGACGACTCAGATCCTTTATCCTTGCGTGCTTACTCCAGAGGTTAAACTCTGCGTGCCTTCTCCCGATCCAACAACTGACGGGTATCTTTGAGAACATCCAACGGTCCCCAAATCTCCTGGGCTTTCTCCTTGGAAACCCAGTCATAACCTCCTCGCTTCTCACTGAATCTGACGACTGACAGTAGTTTTCTCCCAGATATGACGGTGCAGATCTTTTCTTCCCATGTGCTCCCTTTGATTGTCTCTAGACGTGGAATCTTTAGCGGTCCAAGTTTCTTCCCAGCCGATCCGACGACGGTCGTTGCTCCTCCTGATCTTCTGCACACTTCTTCCCACACTTGGAATAATTCCAATTCTTCCAAAGGCCTCGACCTTTGTCTCGTCTCTCCTCTACGAGATCTTTAACTTTGAGCCTCGCCATGCGTATCAAATGCTAACTCCTCCTGATCTTTCTTCCTTCAAATCCTCAAAGGATTCTTTTGACTTTTGCGCCTCTGCAGAGTCCTCGCACGCAAAGTGATATATGTCTTGAGATTCTCCTGTAGCTTCGACCTCTACAAAAATTTGGTTCTTCCTCTCTTTCTCCCATATATGGAGAATATAATTCCCTCCTGGCAGTGTATCTACTCAAGAAACCTGATTGTTGATTCTTTCAAGGTGTTCAACAACCCTGTGAATATCCTTCAGTGGACTCTTCCTTCAAATGGAAGAACTCCAAAGAGTTCTCTTCCCCTTCTGTGCATGTCTTCACACTGACTCAATCCCCTCCTAGTATAGTTTCCCTTTCACAGAATGTTCAGCAGTTATATCTTCTTCTCCTGTGCATCTATGCACTCGCTCGATGCCCACCTGACAGAGCTTCACATAATCCTCAATGATTCTATTTCTTCTAAACTCACAGTAGAGTTCTTCTTCTGTGCACTCCTTGCACCTGCTCAATGCCCACCTGGCAGAGCTCTCACAGAATCCTCAGTGATTCTATCTCTTCTGAACTCACGACAGAGTTCCTTCAAATGCACCACTGCGCCTGTGCTCAGTGCCCACTTGGCAGAGCTCTACATAACTCACACCTAAGTTCTATATGCAACTGTGTCTCTCCTACACAGCCTTGCCTCCAAGGTATTCAACAACCTTGAGGTCTTCTTCCTCTAATTTGTTGACTCCAGCTCCTGTGCTGCAGCACGTCTCTGTCTGGCTCCGCAGAGTTCAGAAGTGCATCAATGCACCGGTATTCAGAGTCCACAACACTGTGTCACGCCCTCCTGGCATGAAACCTCAAAGACCCTCAACTGGAATCAAAGAGACTCCCTGCAAATGTACAACCACAACATACGTTTACAGACTAAAATAACACTCACATAACATTCACATAACACAGAATCAATGCAGGAAAAACTGCTTCTGTTTATATTAACAATGGCAAATGCCTGTTTGTACAAGGTGTTCTCAAGCTCTCTCTGGCTCTTCTCCTACCTCAACTTCTCTTCTACATTCTCATCTTCTTTAATTACAAAATGAGATCTGAAAATCTCTTTTACCTGAGGGGCTCTTAGAGCACTTCCCTCCAGGTCTACCTACTCTATTCAATTACAATAAATGGTTTTCTAGTCCAGCATATGGATCTAGATCTCAGTTGATCTAGCATTAAATACAATCTACCTAACGCTTGCACAAAAGAACAGCTTCTATGGCTCACCATCCTAAACATTTAATTACATTCAATTTCAAATGAGGCTACGCCTCTTTCTTCAGCTTTGAATGCACGCTCTCGACGTGGCTAGCTACCTGGCTAGCTGGTTGATGTGGAGAGATGCTCCTGCATCATACACAGTCATCTCGGAGTGAACGACACAGTTGCCTAGAAACTATAAGTTCTTATTTTTACATACATTCTACCTTGAGGGGGGTTTTTCCCCATGAGGTTTTCCCTCTTTCCTCACTTTATTTCAGTGTATCTTTTGTATTTCCGTACCTAACATGGCCTCGTTGCTGGCACCCATTCTTTATTTTCACCATAGTGATGTTTATGGGGGGTGTTGGAGTTACATCACACACACCTAGGATTTCTTTTTCCTATGTTTATTAGTCATTATTGAGTCTCCTATATTTTATGTAGAATATTCCTCTAGAGAGAATATTCTCTTCAGTTTTCACTTCAGTTTGATCAGTTGAGTGGATTCTAGATGCTACATTGGGATTATCACCATGAAACATTGGAATCATCACCAACTAATGCACATTGTCCTTGGGATCATCACCATACTAGTGCATTTCCCATGACTCCCTGATGTCCTCCTCACTTCACTTTGTTTCAGTCAGTTAACTGAAGACTGGTACACTAGTTAACTCATCTAGGTGATAGTTCACTCTCGTAACTTCCCAAGAGACTAGACTAGGTGGAAGTTTACTCTCGTAACTGTTGGTGTGCATCCTGATCACTCTAGACCACCAAGATGGAGAATTGTCTTCTCCTCCAGTGTACATTGGTTGAGTTATACAAAGTATATCATGTGTAAATTATCATTCATTCATTTGGTTCATGAGAGTTCTTCCATTTGTTTTGTCTTGCTTCTCTTTTCTTCTATTTTCTCTGCAACTGTGTATGTCAATTCCCAGCTAGATCTATTATGTGTATGTTCAAAAAATTTACATGGAGTTCCTAGGAAAAGTAATACTTCTATATACATTAATAAAAATATACTAGTGGCTACAAGACAGACAAGGACAAGAGATAGAGGGTTATGATTCCACGAGATAGGGGGCTTAAGGGGATAAGTATTTTTCTTATATTTTATTTGGCCATATTGAATTTAATTGAGAAAAGTGGTTACAAGTGCTTATTGGGGGAAGTCCATGTGAATCTTCATTTCATGTAATTGTATAAACATGTTTTGTGGGATGTGATGTGGGTTATTCTCCATTCACTCTTACACTCTTCTCACTCTTTCATTTTTGGTTCCTCATTCTTTCTATTTTGTGTGCTCTTCATTTGATCATGGAAATGAATGACTAGAAGAGGAGAACAATTGCTAGATGAATGTAATAAATTATTGAATCAATATGGGAGGGAATGGATGCATGTGTGCATGATATTGATGGCAGCTTGGAAAGAAATATCCACAACTGGGAATCCTTGAAGCTTTCAGTAAGGAACTTTCTGAACCAAAAGAACTAGATCCATGGAGATAAATTTAATAGTTCGAGGGACTTCATGGTAGATAAAAGGGTTCATTTATTTGGTTTTTGCAAGCTTTAACGGAAAGGGAGGTGGAAATTAGGATTTTTGTGTGGTTGGGAAAACATGAGAGCTTGTTATCTAACTAGTGTGTTTTTAGATTTGGCCTAAGAATCGTCCTTGTGGATTCATAGCACGAGCTTGGGGATGATACTATCGTTAAGAGTGAATAAAAAACAATGTCTATGGTTGGGATGAATGTCCTTGGTATGCAGCCAATTCGTGATTGTTACTTCAACAGGTAAGTGCTCTATGAATTTTTTGTATAATGTATATTCCTCCTTGTATTTATTTATCTTTGAGATATGTATTTATAATGTTGCTTCTTGCTCGTTATTTATTCTGCATGGAACACTCTTCCTTTCTTGGATAGTTTAGCATGTTCTTGTTAATTGCATGTGTTGAATCCATCTTTATTTATTTTGAAGAATGAAACAAAAATTCATAATCAGACAATGAGGGAGAATCTTGAAGTACTCTGGCACTGGGTACATTTCAGATCAATACCCGGACAAATAATTTTGGTATTTTTTTTACTAGGTATGTTACAAGTTAGTTTCATAGTATTCTTGGAGAGAGCTTTTAGGTAGTGTGGCCCAACTTGGTGGATGGGTACATTACAAATTGCATGGAGAGAATTGGAACAAATTGGGGGACTACATGGAAAAGAAAGGGGTTCATTTCTTTAGGTTGTGCATGTTGATAGGGAAGGAGAGCTTGTTGGTTGGAACTGCTTCCAGAAATATAAATTATAAAGATAATTATACATGTTTTGCATCAGAATGCCTATGTATGCATGATTTATTTTATGCACAAGTGTGTATGTAAATAAGCAATTTGAAGGACTTCCTGTGTAGATTAAAGGCTACAACACCTAGAATTGTAAGAACATCGGCATGGTGTTCTTCACTATGGAAAGTGCCAGAATAAGGGGAGGGGGATGTAACACATTGGTTTTAATCCCTATGAACTAGAATGTATTATGTAAATGTGACATTATGCTATTGATACAGTAAAGTTGAAAAGGGGCTCGAGTTCCTAGGACATTTAATACTTCGATATACATTAATAAAAACGCATTGTTGGCTGCAAGATAGACAAGGACAAGAGATAGGAGGCTACGATTTCACGAGAAATGGAGATTAAGGGGATTTTTTTTTTAATATTTTATTTGGCCATATTTTATTTAACTTAAAAAATGGTTACATGTGATTCTTTGGTGGGAGGCCATGTGGTTCTTAATTTCATGTAATTCTATAAACATCCCTTGTGGAATGTTTTCGGGGTTATTCTCCATTCACTCTTACACTCTTATTACTCTTTAAATTTTGGTTCCTCATTCTTGATAATTTGTGTGCTCTTGGTATGATCATGGAAATGAATTCTTGGAAGAGGAGAGACATTGCTATATGGTTGTAATAAATTATTAAATCATTCTAGAAAATAACAAATGCCTTTTTGCATGAGATTGATAGTTTGGAAATAATTGTCCACAATTGAGAATCCTTGGAGTTTTTAGTATGGGGATTTCCCTACCAGTAGCACTGGAGCCCTAGAGAGAAGTGTAAAATCCCAAGGGACTGCATGGAAAAAAAATGGGTTCATTTCTTTGGGTTGTGCATGCTGAAGGGGAAAGAGAGGTGAAAATCATAATTGTTGTGTGGGTGGGAAAACTTGAGATATTTTCAACTAACTTGTGTGTTTTTATATTTGGCCTAGGACCCGTCCTTGTGGATTTTCATTTACATTACTTTGATTCTCTCCATTTGCATTATTTGTTTTTTCAATTTTCAATTTTTGATTTATTAGTGGGATTGCAAACAACAACCAATGTTGTTTCCATTGATTGGTTATACAACATTTGTCATTGTTTCCTTCTTAATCCTTAATTTTTGACAATGGAATCATGTACCTTTTAATATTTTTTTTTAAAGGTCTTAACTGAGTGTTCCATTTTAACATTTTGGGAGTTTCTTCTACAATTTTAATTATTTCAAAGGAGTTGTATAGAGAATTCAAATCTCTTCCCACTGGATGGTTCATTTAAGGAAAATTATTTTATTTTCCCATCTTTGTATTGGGTACCTTATGAAGGTTCTAGTGCATCAACCCACTTTTGAGGAATTGTATACTACATTTTTAAATGGCATATTTTGGGTAAATATATTTCTGTAACATTTAAAGTGCCATCAAAGTAGTGTATTTCAGTCAACTTATATAATCATTTTTTTCTTTAGTTTATTAGAATTGTGGTACAATTGTTATGAATTCAACTCTCTTCCCACTCAGTCATTGATTTTAGGAAAATTGTTTTATTTTCTTGTCTTTGTATTGGGTATCTTATGAAGGTTCTAGTGCATAAACCCACTCTTGAGGAACTGTATACTACATTTATAATGACATATTTTGGGTAAAGATATTTCTTTAACATTTTAAGTGTCATCAAAGTACATTATTTTTGTCAACTTATGCAATCATTCTTTTCTTGAGTTTATTAGCATTGTGGTATAGTTGTTAGAATATTCATACACTACTTATTCCATCATCATCACCGTCATTATGGAGACTTTCTATACATTTTCCTAACCCCCTCATTATTGCATGAGGTTCTTTGGTTGTTCCTCATCCTTTTGGGGGAATTTCTTTTTTACTTAATGATAACTTTGTTGGTCATATAATTGGCCCACATATCATTACTTTTTATGTTCTTTCATTTTATATAACACAATAATCATGAGTTTGATTCATTACCTCTACATGGATACCTTATCCAACCATATTTTTCAAACCCATATAGAGGGTTGTTGTCCATGATAACACTTTATTTATGGTGCCCTTATTATAAAACATTTAACATTTCATCCAAGTGGTGGATTCTAGGCCACTTGTGAAAATGTTCTAAGAGTTTCAAAAATCATTTTCCTTCAAGACCATGCACAACCATGTTTTGGAGGCCCCAGAGATAGCCACTTTTGAGAATTTCTTTATTTCATTGCTCAACATCATTCTCACATTCAAAACATAAATATAGCTTTTGTTATCATATGTGAAAACCATTTCCATCATATATGTCCATAAAGTTCAACATTGTGTGGGATGTTCTATAATGCTTCCTCGGGTGATTCTTTATGATTTGACATTTTGTTTGAAACCAAATTTTCTTCAAATTATTCTTCACATAGAGAATCTCTTCCGATTTTTACTCGTAAATTGTAGTATTTGGATATCCATGCATGTTAATGAGATGGTGTTAGGTGCTAGATATATTGTAATAACACAACAAAAATACTACATAGAATAAAAATGGAACAACAAAATAGATGAAACCACAACACCAAAATAATAAATTTGTTGAAAGGAAACAATGTTCACTTGCCTCTTCGAAGAGGAAACCTCCAATGGAGAAATAGTTTATTACAATAATTCTCAATACAAAAATTATCATGCCCTCAACTCCTATTTATACTAAATCTATATACCACAAGAAAAATCTAGACGAATATCTTCTAGAAGCGGAAACTTCTATTGGGTCTTCTTACATTTGACTTATTCTTCCTTATTACTAGGCCTTATTAATATTGGAATTTATCACATGGAAAATACAGTATTCTACCTATGTTAGGGGTTATTGAGGTTAGGTCCCTAAAATCCCCTCCCCTTAAAAATGGTCTTGTCCTCAAGGATTGAGATGAGGAAATTTCTACAGAATGGTAGTTGGCTCCCAAGTGGCATCTATTGGCTTTGTATCTTTCCACTATAATAAAACTTCCTTGATGGAGCAACGAAGGATATGGCACTCACGTTGGTCCAAG
Organism: Picea engelmannii; assembly: GCA_009831015.1. Lineage (NCBI taxonomy): Eukaryota > Viridiplantae > Streptophyta > Pinopsida > Pinales > Pinaceae > Picea > Picea engelmannii. The sequence goes on along the minus strand of ML780571.1, from coordinate 124,203 downwards.
AATGATTGTGGTTGTAACCATACATATCCTTCTTCATCCAACTCAGGGATACTAGTTTGAGTGTGGCTCTTATTTCCAATCACCTTCTTTAAGCAAGAGACATGAAAAACAAGATAGATCTTAGAATGACTTGGAAAATCTAATTGGTAGGTGACCAGTCCCACATGCTTGAGAAATCTATAAGAACAATAAATTTTAGGCAGAAGTTTCTAACAATGTTCATCCTTGAGTGAATTCTTCTCAAAAGGTTGCATTCAAAGAAACAATCGGTGCCCCTCAACAAATTGGCTTTAAGAATGAAATTGGTATGCTTGTTTCTTCATGTGATTCTAAGCCATTACCGAATTATTTTTGAAGGAACGATGAATATCTTCTCAAACTGTAATATTTTGATCAACCGCTTGAACCATTGAGACACATGACATGTATGAGAGAAATGAAGGTGGAATTTTTCCATATAAATATTAAAAAGGATCCATGCAAGTAGCTATATGGTAAGAGGTGTTGTACCACGATTAAACTAGTGGCAACCATTGAGCCTACTAATTTTTCCATTCATATGAAACACATCACAACTATGTTTCCAAAAAAATGTTAACAACTTTAGGTTGGCCATCAATTTGAGGATGATAGGTTGTTCTTATATGAAATTGGGTTCCCTATAGCCTGAAAAGTTCTTTCCAAAAATTGTTTTTCAAGGTGGGATCTCGGTGAGAAAAAATAGAATGAGGGAGGCCATGAATCTTGAACATATGATCCATGAAAATTTGAGCCACGATGGAGGCGGTAAATGGGTGTTTAATAACACATAAATGAGAATAATTGGAAAGACGATCAACTACCACCATTATGACGGACTTATTTCTCGATTTAGGTAAGCCAACAATGAAATCCATAGAGATATCCCTCCAAATAATGGGTGGCATTGGAGGTAGTTTTAGTGAGCCATGGGATTTGACTGTTTCTCCCTTGTCCCATTAACATACATCACTTTCCTCCACAAAAGTGTGGACATCCTCTTTTATACCATCCCCAAAAAAATAACGTTTGACCCTAGATCATAGGTTTTGGTAAACCCTAAGTGCCCAATTATGGGTGTAGTATGAAGCTTAGAAAAGAAACATGGATTTAATTTATGACTATTTAATTAAATACAGAAGGCCTTTGCAGTGAAGCTCATCATTGTGCCAAGAGTACCCTAGGGAAATAGGAGAATTGGATTACAATTGTTGGATCACATGTGAAATTTTCATATCTTACAACCATTCTTGGTGAACAACTTGGAGCTAATATGGTACAATCAGGGAGAGGGAAAAGAGGGACCCTTAATATTTATATTTTCTTAAAAGAGTGTCAACAACAACAATTTATTTTCCTTTTTTTTAAATGATCTCGTATAATATCGAAATAGCTTAGTCACCCATTTTTGTTGATCCGTTGATGAAAGATGTTGCTTCAAAAAATACTTGAGGCTCTAATGGTCTGTCTCAATTTGGAATAGTTTCCCCAATAGATAAGGGTGCAAGAGATCCACTGGATGAAAAATAACCAACATTTTGTTTTCATAGATTGATTTCCCCAACTGTCGCTCTAATAATTGTTTTTTGGTAAAGGCCAAAGGTCGACTATCTTGCATAAGGACTAATCCAATTCCTCTCCTTGAAGAATCACATTCGAGGACAAATATCATTGTGAAATCGGGAAGGGAGATGAAATGAGTGGTGATCATATCCTCTTTCAAGGCTTGGAAGGAATGATCAACTCTTGGATTCCAAGTGAAAGATTTACTTTTAAGGAGAGCAGTGACAGGTGCCACAATTTTTCCATAATTCGTAACAAACTTGGGATAATATCTTGTTAAACCCATAAAAACCATGAAATCTTTTGAAAGTGTTGGGGGTGAGACCAATCCTTCATAGCTTCAATATTACTATGATCCACCATAACACCATCCTTTCCAATAATATGACCCATGTATTCAACTTTTGAGGCTCCAAAAGAAAATTTAGATTGTTTGAGAAAAATTTGGAGCTGAGAGAGTATATGAATAAATCCATCCATGTGAGCAATATGGGATGTCCATGTTTTACTATAAATGAGAATATCATCAAAGAAAACTACAAAAAAATGACATATAAAAGGACAAAAGACATGGTTCATGAGGATTTGGAAAGTGAAAGGAGCATTACATAATCCAAAGGGAATGACCAAGAACTAATAGTGGCCATTGCCAGTGTGAAATCAAATGTTATGATTGTCTTCCTCTTTCATACGTATCTAGTGGTATCCAAAATGAAGACCGAGTTTAGTAAATAATTGGGCACCACTTAATTCATCTAAGAGATCATCAATGAAAGGAATGGGAAATTTTTCTTTGACGGTGAGTTTGTTGAGGGCATGAAAGTCAGGACAAATGCACCAAGATCCTTCTTTATTAAGTACGATTACAATAGGAGAAGTATAGGGTATAGTATTAGGACAGATAACACCCATGATGAGAAATTATTGAACATTTTTTTCAATTTCATTTTTTTGGGAAAATGAGTCAACATAGGGATGAACATTGGGAGGATGGTTGTTGGGGATGAGGAGAATGGAATGATCATGAAGACCATGGGAAGGGGGAATTCCTTATGGAGTGGAAAAAAAAAATGATGTTTAGAGAGGATGGATGGAGGCCAGGATGCACGAAGGGTGTCTTAGTGGCTTGAATGGAATAGATTTGTGCAATAATTCAAGAGTGACCCTTTTTGAGGAGATTTGTCATGCGATAGGAACTGATGAGCTCAGGGGAACCTATTTTGATTCCTTGGAAGTTTTACTATTGGCCCTCCTAGTTGAATTTCATGGTTAATTACTTAAAATCCATGAGAATGGGGGAAAGATTCCTTAACCATTTGACACCCAACACAATGTCACAACCACCCATGTCAATAGAAAACATATGATATTTCATGTTGTATTGACCAATTTGGAGACACACATTTTCACAATGCCCCCCACAATTCACGGACCCTCCATTGGAAATCATAATTTTAAAGTTGTTGACTGCACAGATATATAAATTAGTTTCATGGGAAATGCAACGATGAATAAAAATATGGGTTTTACCACTATCAATGAGGATGATGACCTTCTGATGCTTAAGGTAACCAATTATGTTGAGGTTTTAAGGTGCAAAGATGCTAGTGAGAGGATTCAACTAAATGATTGGCTTGACTTATGGGGGGTCCGAGGGTGGAGTAACATTAGTGGGTTCGGCCACATGGGGAGACTCAACATATTCTTCAAAATATCCTCAGATATGGCCATTAAAATATTTTTTTTCTTACAGTTGTGCACAGGAAAATATTTTTCATCACAATTATAACAAACTTGGCCCTTGAGTTGGCGTTCATCCATTTCTATCTAGTTCAATTTCTAGATCTTTAGTGGAGTGGAAGGAGGGGAAGGAGTGTCTGGTTTAGGGAGAGGAATAAAATAGGGTATTTTGGTTTGAGAAGAGACAACTTTTTTTTCTTCCTTAGCTCTTTGAGTAGCTTCAACCCAGTGGTGTAGACCCCCTCTTTCCTAAGGGTTGTGCAACCTCCCAGTCAGGATCTTTGATTTAGGAATCAAATGGATTCTATGAAGCCTTCCAGATATCATTCTATGTTAAGAAAAGGTCCTCTTGGATCCCTACATAGATTCCACAACGCCTGCGTCCTTCCCTTTCGCGCTTTGAAAAAATCTTAGAGTATCGAGAATTAGTGACTTTTCTCTCAACCCCTCCTCCAATGTGACCTTGGGTGATGACCACGTGATTGTGAGCGTGGTCAAAATCATTTTGAAGTCAAAAAATGTTTGGGCCCGCAATTCTCCTTGGTCCTCCATGTGTCTTCCCTGTGAAACCACAGTAAAGTTTGCGGCCCTCCCTCGACTTTTGAAAGTCCATGCAAATCTTGTCCTCGCAATGGGAGACGACCATATATATCATGATCTTGACAATGCTTTTAACCAGACGACTGATATATCTTCCTTGGAATCAACGGTTTGGATCCCTCTCTCTCTGATTGATGGTTGTGATCAATTAAAAAGTCTAGAATTTGGGACTTTCGAATCTCAAAGCTTTGTTTCCTTTTCAAAGAAATATTCTGAAGAAAAATATCTGCTGACAATTGTCCCCTTTGTTCAACGGCTATGATCTCTATGTTTTTATGAACTTCAGGGTTTCGAAATCTCAAACCACACCTTCTGTTGTAGTTCAATTTCCTAGAGCAGGTGATCTGAAGAAACATGTCCTCACAATCAATGGTCTAGCTTCTACCTTGGGTATTTGACCTTTCAACATAGATCAACAGTCCTGAGACCCTCTCCTCAATCAACGGTCGAGATCTCCTCTAGGTTTTCGGACTTCAAGGATTTTGAATCTAAGACTTCACCCTTTTCCCAATGATTTTATCTAAAGGTTGTCATCGACTAACGCATGTCCCCCCCTTGGATCAACAACTGGGGATTACTTCGAATCTATACCCAGAGTACATAGATTCACGCCATGTGTCCACTAAATCTGACAGCTAGAGATCACTTCGGAACTTTACCCGGAGCTCACAGATCTTTGCCACATCTCCTCCAGATCCAATGGCTCAGATTCACTTCGGGCTTTCAAGTTTCGATGACCTCAGTTCTAAAAATAAAAAACCGTACAAAAACTTTCTCGGAGCTCACGATTTTATAACAAGTGTCCTCCAACAGATAGACGACTCTCAACTCTTTCGAACTCCGCACTTCGAGAATCTCAGAGTTCACACTTGATTCCTCCTCAGCTCACGATATCCGATGGCTCTAATTTTCCTTGGCAATACAATGCCAGGTGCTCACCTCAGATGATCTGATGGCTCAACCTACTTTAGATGATTGGATGATAGATATTTCACTTTGGAAATCCAGGACTCCAGACTTCAGAAGTTTCAAGTCTCAAATATTGGTGATTTCTCTCCCCTGTGTATACAAAGAATTAAAGATGACGTACCTGATCTTAAATCATATGACTGTTGGTCCTTACGTTGTGATCCAATGGCCTACATTTCTCCTCCTCCTAATCTTTTGATTTCTCTGATGTAGAATACTTTCTAAGTGTTCAAAGGTTTGGAACCTTTTCTCCTATGACGAGTTTGACTCTTGGATCTCATTAACACTTATGAAAAGTGTTATTCCTCCTAAGATTCGTCTTATGAATACTTTGACTTCCCATGCACTCCTTTCATTCTAGGGATTTCGATAACTCATATCCAAAGGAATTCTCGAAGAGAAGTTCCTTTCACCCTGTTGGCATTCTCCTTTTGTTGGTTCCTCCCATTCTTACAAAGTCCCTTTGACGCTTAGTCGAACCTCGGATCTATGCACTCCTTTCACCAAATATTTACACAAGGTTGAATTCTTGTGGACAACTATGCATGTCTTGCACTAGTCTCTTTTCAATCCTTGCAAAGGGAAGTTTCATGCTATCTCTTCTGAGCTTCAAAACTTAAACATATCCCGACAATGCACTCCTTGCATTCTGTGTGCACACCTTCCACCAATCGATAGAAGAGAAGCAATTGAAACTTACCCTAACATTCATAGTTCCATATACTCATAACAAAATTCATTCATTCATTCAAGAAAACACAATAACATGGAATTGCAAGAAATGTCCACATGATGCATTGGGTCAATTTTCCTTTGTTATACTCAAAAGAGAAAATGGCTAGAACTATATCAAAACAAAAAACATAAAATCAGAAATCTCCTACTAAGAAGCTAGCCTCATTTGGGCATACATAAACTATATTTATCTTAGAGGGTTCTTTGGTTTCCCTTCGACTACTTGACTACTCCAAAACCTAACCTAATGACTATCTTAGACCAGTCACATTCCAGAGAAGAAGTGGAAACTCCTACTTCGCTGACAATCGTTCAATCCTGCTTCAAATATTTTTCTAGCACTGAGTTCAGGCGTGCTAATCATTGGGTTTAGACGTGCTTCAGAATATTTTCTGAGACTTCCAGTGTTGAGAGTCTGGAAAGATTCTCATGCGCTGAGTACCTACTCCATGTTCTTGCCAATGATGCTCCTGCATCGTACTTGTTACAGAGAAATCCCCCTGCGGACAAGTGGATTCTCTCTTCAGCTTTAAACTCCTAAATCCAAGAAAGAAAGTGCTATTGTGGACACTAGCATTCCTTTTTATAAAGATAAACTATCAAAGAAGAGGAAGGAGCAATAGTAAATACATTTCTACCAACGTTTTTCCTTTCTCGATCCAGGTTGATCTTGATCTCCAAGTTATTCAGAAGGTCTTGTGGTACAATGAGAAACAACAACGATACTTGCTACTCTACCATGATTAGCTTCATAATGAATATATGAAAGAAACAAGTTCATGAAATGTACACAAACTTTAAAGGAAACAGGCCAAGCATAGATTTATATTAATGAGAACAAAGTGGTGATTATAGCCATGGATGTAGTGCAACATATTCACCAAGCTCCCTTTATCTAGACCCTTGCTCAAATAATCCACACATAGAATGTTGATGCTTCAATGATATCTCCCTTATGAGATCATAAGTTTGGTATATCTCAATATCCATATGTGATTTCACCATGAGAAGGCCTCCTCATATAATCTTGGAGAGACCCAACCACCTTGAGAGATCTTTGGGATAAGTTGAGGATTCCTCTCCTTCAGTTGTGGATCTTCCTTACGATCATGCCTTGACCTTATATTCGAATCCACCCAACTTCAGAGATTGAGGGGATTCTTCCTTGATTTATCTCAACAAACCAAAATTCACTCAAAAAGGAAAGCACTCCCTCAAAACGGCGCACAGATCATTTCAACGCTCCCCCAAAGAAAGGTAGGGAGCGTCGATGTTCCCTGACAATGGGTAGGGGAGTGCTTCCTTCCAAAAATAATTTTTGAGTGATTTTCTTCATGGAAAATGATTTGTACTCTTCATCGAATGATTTATCTTCCTAAAAATAGTCTTTGAGGGTGTCTTAAGTGTCCTTATGATTTTGTTAGAGACACAACATAGGAAAGATGATAGTATGATGTTTGTGACACTTGCGACGCTAGCAATGAATATAACAGGTCATCATTGAAGTGAGTAATTTTGATGTGTAACAGATTGCCCCCCAAAGTGCAAGGTTAGAAGACAAAAATTGATTATTGAAGTACTTGCTAGACTTTTTCAAGCAAGGGTATGGGCTCAGAGAACCTGGTAGAAGCTGCGTACAACCATCAAACAAATATTATGATATGTTTCAAACCCAAGGCATGAATACCCATGCTTGGGTGATAATGACTCGCAAGGTATGAATTCCATAAAATACACTTCAGATCCATAATTACATTAATAAAGAGTATAACCACCAAAGATACAATGTGGATCTATAATTCCATGACATGAACTGATTGTAGCCAAGATAAATACACAGTGGATCTACGAGATGACAAAACATAGCCACGGACCAATACAAAGTGGATATATGTGACAATATATACAACAATGTGCTAAAAAGAAACTACGTCGCAACCTGGGCAAAGTACATATAAGAGTGATGACTCAACCCATGGTATTCTTACCTATCTCAATGTAGTACGGATATAACCATGTGAATATATGTCTTGATGTCAAACATGGTAGAAACCACTTGATTACCAGTCAATGAGGTAAACAGTTAACAAGCGCAAGGGAAATCACCATTGATGTCAATGATTCCAAAGGTACTCTAGTACATTCCAATGAATGTGAATCGATTAAATGAAGTTGAACATTCATGGAATCACCCAATTAGGGGTCAATGATGTAAACACACTATCAGAAGTGAGGAGGCCTTCCATTGAGGCATGCAGGTCCCAAGGTACTAATCGGTTTCTAAGTCTAGTTCCCGAATAATGTGTTGAAGTCGATATGAACAAACTCATCTTAGGAGGGCCTTTATGTATCCTCCATCAATGACATGAAACTGAAACAGATATGTAAATTGGTGGATCAAATGAACATGGTATGACACAGGTATTGAAACAAAATATTTTTTATGGCTGACTCTCCAGGTAGATACTTCCCTACACTGAGGCACAACAATAGAAACATGACATGGACCAAAACATGATGATGTAGTGGATACTAGGACTTTCTTCGAGTGACCCAAATGAGTAAGGAAATTTAGAGGATTGTCTTAGTGCAGAGGTGCAATGGACTAAAATGTATGCAAAGACAAAGTGCCATGTTCAAGGGTGACCGTAAGAGTTATTGGTAATGTTCTGGAAAACTTATTGGCTTTCTTAGTTCAATTGTTTCCTCCATCCAGATAGATGAGTACCTCTTTTTGAATTAATGAGATCGAGGAGGGTAACACATGCTCGATATAACTCACCTTTGGTAAGTCCCTCTTCCTTTATTTAAAAAACTGGAAGAAGTAAGGGTTTGGTCCCATATAGGCCCTTTAATGTATGATTGTTTAATGAGTCTAAAGAAAGTCAGCTCAGTGGTTTTTCATATTTAGAGAGTTGCCAAGTTCTATTACATAAAAATCCCCCTGTAGACAAGTGGATTCTCTCTTGGGATTTAAACTCCTAACTCCAAGACAGAAAGTGCTATTGTGGACACTGACATTACATAAACTATCAAAGAAGAGGAAGGAAGAATAATAAATACCTTTTTACCGATATTTTTCCTTGCTCGATCCAGTATGATCTTGATCTCCAAGTTCTTTAGAAGGTCCTATTGTACAATGAGAAACAACAATGATACTTCCTACTCAACCATGGTTATCTTCATAATGAATCTATGAAAGAAACAATTTCATGAAATGTACGCAAACTTTAAAAGAAACATGCCAAGCATAGATTTATGTTAATGAGAACAAAGTGGTTCTTACAGCCATGGATGTAGTGCAGTAGCTTCACCAATCTCCCTTTGTATAGACCCTTTCTCAAATAATCCACACATAAAATGTTGATGCTTCAATGATATCTCCCTTATGAGATCATAAGTTTGATGCTTCACAATGTCCCCATATCAATACCACTCATGAGATCATAATGTTGGTATCTCTCAATCTCCATATGTGATTTTACCATGATAAGGATTTCTTATATAAGCTTGGAGAGACCCAACCACCTTGAGAGATATTTGGGATAAGTTTAGGATTCCTCTCCTTTAGTTGTGGATCTTCCCTAAGATCATGCCTTGACCTTAGATTCAGATCCAACCAACTTCAGAGATTGAGGGGATTCTTCCCTGATTTATCTCAACAAACCAAAATTCGCTCAGAAAGGGAAGTGCTCCCCCAAAAGGGTGCATAAATCATTTCAACACTCCCCCAAAGAAGGCTAGGGAGCGTCATCTCTCCCTGATGGCAGGTAGGGGAGTGATGCCTTCCAAAAATCATTTTTTAATGGTTTTCTTCATGGAATATGCTTTGTACACTTCATCAAATGATTTCTCTTCCTAAAACCAGTCTTTGAGGGTTTCTTAAGTGTCCTTATGATTTCATTAGAGACACAACATAGGAAATATGATAGTATGATGTTTGTGACACTTGCGACACTAGCAATGACGACAATGGGTTATCATTGAAGTGAGTAATTTTTATGCGTAACAATACTCCTATTGAAAAACATTCATGGACTCCTTTCCATGAGCTCTTGCATGGACTTTCCATGATTCTGGATAGTAGATTCATTTTCCAAACTGGCATCTTCTATTAGTTGTCCCTTCCACATGACTAGATATTCGAAATAGGTCTTCCTTATGGTTCTCTTGCCAATCCTCTAATCAACAATCTTTGGCATCTATGTTTTTTCTACTACAGGAAATTGTTTCACCCACTAGACCTTCTCTTGATCTTGTGATCCCTCTGTGTCATTTTTCTTGTAAGGATATAGGTCTGAAACATTGAATATGGATGATATGCCCACATTATCTGGAAACTCAATCTCATAGGCATTTGCATCAAACTTCCTCAAGATCTTACATGTCCCTATCTTCTTCATATTTAACTTGTTATATGTTCCCCTAGGGAACATTTCTTTCCTGAGATGTGCCATAAACTAATATCCTACTTCAAATTGAAGTTCTCTGTGGTATTGATCAACTATGCACTTGTGTTCCTCATTAGAACTATGCAACTCTCCTCTGATATGGCTATGGAGCTTCTGCATTTCTGCAGCAAAATCTTCTGCTCTAGCGCTCTTGATCTCACTTAGTTCCAAGTATCTCAACTCAGATACTCCCCTGGGTTGCATTCCATACAATATTTGGAATGGCTTCTTTCCAATGTTCCTGTTTGGTGAGTCATTGTATGAAATTTTTTATTTTGGAAGAATCTAATCCCACTTATTATGGTGCTTAGTAACCAGACTACTTAATAAGCTTCCCAAACTTCTATTTACCACCTCAGCCTATCCATCTGTATGAGGGTGATAATATGAGCTGAAGGAAAAGTATGTCCCCAACTTCTTCCATAGTGTTCTCCAAAAGTGACCAACAAATTTTGTGTCTTTGTCCAAGACAATGCTTCTGGGTAGGCCGTGAAGTCTCACAACCCCCTTGAAAAACATATTTGCAACATGTGTTGCATCACTAGTCTTCTGGCATGGGATAAAGTGTGCCATATTTGAAAATCTATCCAATACCACAAATATGGAATCAAATCATTTTTGTGTTCTTGGGAGTCCCAACACAAAATCCATGCTTATTTCATCCCAAGGCCTATCTGGTATTTTCAATGGTTAATACAATCGGGTGTTATGTGTTTTTCCTTTTGCATGTTGGCAGATTCTACATTTGTTCACAAACTTTATCACTTTTGTTCTCATACCTAGCCAAATAGTATGAACTACTCAATTGTGAAAATGTTTTATCATGGCCTAAATGTCTAGTCGATCCTCCACTATTATTTTCCTTCAAAAGGTTATCCCACATTGAGAATTTTCGTATGCACAATTGATTTCCCTTGAATAACAATCCCTCTTGAATCATGTACTTTGTCCACTGGCTTATGTATCTCAGCACAAGATTTTCACATGCTTCATATGCTTCCTTGAAATCTGTATCATCATAATACATGTCCTTAAGGTGTTCAAACCCCAAGGTCGTCACCTAAAATTCCTGTAGAATCAAGCATCTCCTGCTTAATGCATCAACAACTTTGTTATCATTCCCAACAATAGTTTTTATGACAAAATTAAAATTATGCATAAAATCAACCCATTTTGCATGCCTCTGATTCAATTTTTCCTGTCTGGTTATGAATTGTAAAGCTTGTTTATTGGTATACAAGACAAATTCTTGTGGGACAAGGTAATGTCTCCACTTCTTTAAGGCTTGAATTATGGCATGAAAATCCTTATCATATGTGGAGTGGTTTCTCTTGTTATCATTCAACTTCTCATTGAAATAGGTAACAGGTCTATTATCCTAGCTAAAAACTGCTCAAATTGGAACTCCACTTGCATCACATCTCACCTGAAATGTCTTTTCAAAATTCGGCAAGACCAAAATTGGTCATTTTGTTATTTTCTCCTTCAGTATATTGAATCTCCTCTCAGCTTCCTTTGTGCATTTAAAATACTTGTGCTTCTTCTTCACTATATCCATCATTGGTGCACAAATTCCACTGAAGTCTCTGATGAACTTCCTATAGAATATTTCTAATCCATGGAAGATCCTTACCTCAGACATACTCTTTGGTGACGACCATTCTTTGATTTCTTTCAGCTTCTCTAGATCCATATTCAATTGATTAGAAGATATCACAACACCCAAGTAAATTATTTATGCCTTCATAAAAGAGGAATTCTTTAGATTTATCAACAACTTATCCTATTGTAGTCTCCTCATCACTAGTGTTAGGTGCCTCAAATGCTCCTCTTTAGTCCTGCCAGAGATCAGTATATCATCTATATATACAACCACAAACTTGCCAATGAAATCTTTCAATATCTCATTCATCAGCCTCATAAAAGTACTCGGGGCATTTGTTAAGTCAAATGGAATAACAAGCACCTCATACAAACCTTCATTCGTCTTAATGGTTGTCTTCCACTCATCACCTTCTCTCATTCTAATATGGTGATATCCGCTTTTCAAATCTATATTAGAAAAGAAATTTGCTCCACTTAAACAATCCATTAAATCATCCATTATTGGTAAAGTAAATCTATACATGATGGTGATCTTGTTAATGGCTCTTGATTCTATACACATTATCCATCCTCCATCCTTATTTGGAATCAACACAATTGGTACTACGCATGGAATCAATCTCTCTCTAACCAAATGCTTCTCTAACAGTTCCTGGACTTGGTTCTTCACTTCCTCATTCTCTCGAGGTGTCAATATGTATGTTTCTTTGTTCGACATACTTTCTCCTGGTATCAAGTCAATATGATGGTTGATACTTCTTATGGGTGGCAATGAGTTAGGCAACTCATCCACCACTATGTCAACAAAATTATCTAGCAATTCTTGAAATTCTTCAGGCAAATCATCCATTGAAGTACTTGTACGGATAACTCTGGGTTTCCTTGCCACAACAAACTGTATCTCCTATTATTTCTTGCATTCTTTTAGGAGTTCCTTCCCTCTCATGAGAATTATGCATGTGCTGGCTTCCTCTTTCACTTTCTTCTCCTCTATTGGTAGCAACATGTGTGTTCTACCCTTCTTCTCCAAGGTGTATGTATTCTTCCTCCCATCATGAATGACATTCTTGTCAAACTACTATGGTATTCCCAATAGGATATGGAATACATCCATGGGAATTACATCACATAGAATTTAATCTCTATATCCTCCTATCTTAAATTAAACCAAGCATTGTTTCATAACCATTACTTGGTGTCCTTTCTGCAGCCATGACACTTTGTATGGCTTCGGATGTTCATTTGTCTCCAGCTCAAATTTATCCACCATCTCTCTGGATACTAAGTTGTCAGTGCTCCCATTGTCAATTATCACCTTCCATACTCTGTATTTACTTTTGCAAGTTGTCTTGAAGAGACTATTCCTTTGCACTGGATTTTCAACTTTTGCCTTTGGTTTTAATAGAACCTTCCTCAACATCAGGGATATTCCATCCTGTGCTCCTTCTGCTTCAACATTCCCTTTCTATGCTTCTAAAATGTGAGCTTCACCTCCTCCTTATTTATTTTTCTCAGGACATTCCTAGGACATGTGCCCTATCTTTCCACAAGCAGAACATCTTACTTTTCCTCCTCCTCTTCTTCCTCTTCCTCTAGAAGAACTTCTTCCACCACCATGTATTCCTTGTGAAATTCCTCCTCTTTCTGAGTGACTCTATGGTTTTTCAGACTCGCCCTTAGACTTATGTGCCTTTTCATGGATAACTCCCTTACCTATGGCTGGGGTTGGGGTTTTACCTCTTCCTTGTTGGATTTGTTTTATGGCCAACTTCTCATATGCCTTCAGTGAAAATAGATAAGCATCCTCCACTATCTTTACCGACATCATGCTGAGATCATCCTATATTTCATATCTCAGGCCATTCATATATATGACAACTTTTTCTTCATCTCTCTCCCTTTGTCCAGTTCTGATGTCCAGTCTATAAAGCTCCTTTGTGTACTCCTTAACTGTCACCCCCTTCTATCTCAGGTTCTACAACTTCCTTAATAGATTGACTTGGCAGTCTTTGGGAATGAACTTAACCTTCATCTTGGCTACCATTTTTTCCCAATTATTTATCATTTGCTTTCCCTTGCTTCTCCTCTCATTCCGCAATTCATCCCACCACAGTGTTGCATGTCCTTTTATCCCGGTGACAACCTTTTTCACCCTTTTCTCTTCAACAACCTCTTCATAGTCGAAATGTTTGTCCATGGATTTGACCCAATCCAGCATCTCTTCAGCATCTAAATTTCCTTCATACATTGGGACCTTTATCTTGGCTCTGCCTCCCAATCTAGCAACTACTCTCAGCAAGCGTTCTTCGGCAACATCCTCTCCTGCAGCTTCTTCAGCTTCTAATTCTTCATTCCCTACATCGCTAATGTCTCCAACATCAGGTGCTCTCCTTTGTTTTTCCTCCATCACCTCTAATATTGCACAAAGTTATCACATCTCCCTTTCTATATATCGATTGGATAAAGGTGGTTCCACTTGTCTCCTTGGTGGCATTGTGTAGACTTTCTGTCACACATAGAATACAACTTCGAGTTATTTTGTCTCCTCTACTTTTATTGTTGTCTGCAAGGAAAAAATCATCTTTGATACCACTTGGTGCAGACCCCCTTCTCTCCTAAGGGTTGCACGACCTCCCGGTCAGGATCTTCAATTTTGGAGTCAGATGGCTTCTCTGAAACCTTCCTAGTCTCGTTCTGTTTTCAGCATAGGTCCCCTCTACTTGCTGTGTAGATTCCACGATGCCCACGTCCTTCCCTTTCGAACTCTTTGAAAATCTCAGAGTATCGGGCGTTAGCACCTTTTCTCTCATCCCCTCCTCTAATGTGACCTTGGGTGATGAACACGTGATTATGGGTGCAGCCACAAGCAGTTTGAAGTCAAACAAATTTTGGGCCCACAATTCTCCTCGGGGAGTCCACGTGTCTTCCCAGTGTAACCATAGTAAGGATTGTGGCCTGCCCTCGAATTTTTAAAGTCCCCGCAACCCCTTTCCCCTCAATGCAAGATGAACGTCGATATCACGATATTGATAGTGCTTTCACCCAGACGACTGAGATATATTCCTTGGAACCAACGATTTAGATCCCCCTCTCTTTGATTGACGATTGTGATCCATTAAAAAATCTATACTTCTAGACTTTTGAATATCAAACCTTGGTTTCCTTTTCAGAGAAATATTCCAAAGCGAAATATCTGCTAAAACTTATCCCCTTTGATCAATGACTGTGATCTCTACAGTTCTCTAGACTTCAGGGTTTTGATATCTCAAGCCTCGCCTTCTGTCATAGTTCAATCTCCAGGAGAAAGTGATTAGAAGACACCCATCCTCATAATCAATGGCCTAGCTTCTACCTTGGGTGTTTGACCTTTCAACCCTGATCAACAGTCATGAGACCCTCCCCTCGATCAATGGTCTAGATCTCCTCCAGGTTTTAGGACTTCGGGGATTTCGAATCTCAAACTTCACCCTTTCCCCAATGCTTTTATCTGAAGGCTATGATTGACTGACACATGTCCCCCCCTTGGATCAATGATTGAGGATTACTTTGGGTATATACCCAGAGTACACATATTCATGCCATGTCTCCCCTGAATCTTGTGTCTAGAGATCGCTTCAGGAATTTACCTGGAGCTCACAGATCTTCACTACGTATCCTCCAGATCCAATGGCTCAGATTCACTTTGGGCCTTGGAGGTTTAGCCACCTCAGTTCTCAAAATTGAAAACCCCGTGACAAATTTCCTGAAGCTCGTCATCTGCTAACAATTGTCCTTCGACAGATCAACAACTCTCAGCTCTTCAAAAATCCACGCTTCGGGATTCTCATAGTTCACACTTGATTCCTCCTTGGCTCATGATATACGAGGGCTCACATTTTCCTTGGTGATCCAACATCGGGTTCTCACCTTGGACAATCTAATAGCTCAACCTGCTTCAGATGATTGGATGATGGAGATTTCACTTCGGAAATATGGGACTTCGGACTTTGGAAGTTTCAAGTCCCAAATATTGGTGGGTTCTCTCCCCTATGTATACAAAGCGTTAAAGCTCATGTACCTTATATTCAATTAGATGGTTGTTGGATTCAATTAGATGATTGTTGGTCATTACACTATGATCCAACGACCGACTTCTCTCCTCCTCCCGAGCTTCTGATTTCTCCGACTTAGAAGACTTTCTAAGTGTTCAAAAATTTCAAACCTTTTCTCCTCCAATGAGTTCAACTCTTGGATCTCTTTAACACTTATGAAAAGTGTTATTCCTTCTGAGCTTGGTCTTGTTTAGACTTTGGCTTCCCTCGCACTCCTTGTGTTCCAGGTATTTCAATAACTCAGATCCAAAGGAATTCTCGAAGAGAAGTTGCTCTCACCCTCCTAGTGTTCTCCTTTTGTTGGTTCCTTGACTTCTTACAAAGTCCCTTTGACTCTTAGTCGAACCTTGGATTTGTGCACTCCTTGCACTAGATATTTAGATAAGGTTGAATTCTTGCAGACGACTGTGGACGCCTTGCACCAGTCTCTTTGTACTCCTTGCAAAGGGAAGTTTCTTGCCATCTCTTCTGAGCTTCGAAACCAAGACAGATCCCGACAACATACTCCTTGCATTCTTTGTGCACACCTTGCACCACTCGATAGAAGAGAAAAAATTGAAAATTACCCTAACATTCACAGTTCCATCTACTCATAACGAAATTCATTCATTCATTCATGAAAACATAATAACAAGGAATTGCAAGAAATTTCCAAACCATATATTGGGTAAATTTTCCTCTGTTATATTCAAAATAGAAAATGGATACAACGATATAAAAACAAAAAATGAAAACTTAGAATATCCTACTAACTTCCAGCTAGCCTCATTTGGTCTTACATAGCCTCTATTTATCTCAGAGGGTTTTTAGGGCTCCCCCCGACTACTTGGATATTCTAAAACCTAATCTAACGACTATCTTAGACCAGTTGCATTCCAGAGAAGGAGTGGAAACTCCCAATTCACTCGCAATTTTTCAATTGTGCTTCAAATTTTTTTCTACCGCTGAGTTCAGGCATGCTAATCACTAGGTTTTCGACATGCTTTAGAATATTCACCGAGACTGCCAGCGTTGAGATTATGGAAAGATTCCCATGCACTAAGTGCCTGCTCCGCATGCTTGCCAACGATGCTCCTGCATCACCCAGCTTTGGTGGAAAGCCATGAGGACTAGAGATACACATATGTATCATTTTGAATAGAGATATTAGAATTGTTAGACATGTTTGAAGAAAACATTGGAAGAAAGTGTATTCTATATTATAGTTTGTCTTAGTACAACATCCAAAGATGGATGGACGTTTATCTTAGTATATCATCCAAAGATGGATAGACAAATCAAAGTTGTTAATCAAAAACTTGGTAGCTTGTTAATACATTATTTGTCATATATCGTCATTCTCACCATCATACAATTACCTTAATAACCCTAAATTTATTTTGTTACTACATTAACAAAGTTGTCATAAAATTACCTTAAGAACCCTAAATTTATTTTGTTACTATATTAACAGAGTTTTCGATTTTTCAAAAAATAGTCTTCCTTCATAGAAAAATATATATTCACTGCATGGTCAATTCTCATTCATCATCATGATCATCATCGTTACTACTAGTGCTATTACTATTGCAATTTTGTTCCTCTTCCTATCCTTCTTGGTGAGAGAGGAGATGGTACAAATCCAATTTAAGTTTGTCGAAAACAACAGTGAGGGAGCCAAAAGTTCCTCTTTCCATTGGATCCATAATATCAATAATGATTCTGATGATAAAAGGGTGGGTTACCCACTGATGAATTGAAACCTCTTGCAAGAATATCATGGTGCTTAAACTATCTTGAAATATGTCATAGAATATCTTGATGGAAAATTCTTGGGCATGTCTCTTGGAATTATCCTTAGATGAGAAAACATATCCCTACTCCCCCTGCAAATGAAGGAATCAACCTTGTAATTATCATCCATAATGAATAAGGTTGTAGCGCATGAATTCATCTCTTTGTTCCCTCATGAAATTTGTCTTTCATGGAGTGGTAAAGAAAGATTTTTTTTCCTTTTGTAGATGGAACAATTTGTTACTCCTTGACATGTCCATGAGTAGCTTCTGAATTGAAAGTGATAGTATCTTTATGATTTTATTTTTCTATGTGTCAAGTAGCTCCCACCTCCCAATGTGTGTGTCTTCGAGATTCATTCATTGTATTGCTGTAAATACAGTTGATTGGGTCGGTTATGTAGTGCACAAAGGAGTTGAATCCTTTGAGACCTTTGACAAATCGGGGGCCTCTCAAAGTGATAAATCTACCTCAACTTTTTCCATAGTCACTAGACATGTGTAGAGGAAGGTAAAGATAATGGGTAGTGTGGTTCATAGCAAAAACAACATGAGGTAGAAAACAACAAATAACAGTGGCCCCTTCACACCAGTAGACGAATGTGCACTAAAAAATGTGCACGAATGTCTTCACGAGGTTATTAACCTATGCTCTAATAACAAAATAAAAACATAGACATAAACCACACAAGTGAGACAAAGCTCCCAAAACTTGGATTAATGAGAGAAATCAATTACATTTATAGATTAGATCACACTCCTATCAATGTGGATCTCAAACTACCTTCAAACACAATTTGCATGCTTATGAAACAAACTCAAAACAACATTCTAATTTTAATATATTCTAGAAGTTTCTTCATTATTGTTGCGTCTCTTTCATCACCTAAATGAGAAAAATCAATATGCTTACAAGCCCAATTGGGTTAGCTAGGAAGGACAAAAATGAATGCAAGAGTTAGAAATATCAAGCATAAGAAATAAGAAAAGGACTAAGCTAATGACAATACAAGAAGGTAAACTAGATTTCATAAGGGAAATATAACAAGAAAATAAACAACATTCATGCCACCAATGGATAAGTTGTATTAGTGGGAAAACACCAAAGAGAAAGGGAGACTTATGGGTCCTCTCTTCCTCCAAGGGAGGGCTCTTGAACCCCCAATTATTGAGCTCTTCTTACAAGTAACAAACTAGAAGGAAATGGTGAAGAAAAGCCAAAGCACATTCACTCAAGAGGTGATATGAATGGCTAAATGAAATGGCGCTTGTATGTTCTTGATGAGGAAAGAGGATCCTCCAAGAGAATATAAGAAGCATAACAATACAAATGAATTCCTTGAAAATATAGTGCACCCATGGCCTCATTTTATAGAAAATCTTTGAGGCATTATTCAACCAGTCTTTAGTGTGAACAATGGGATCTGTAGGGCACCCTTAGGTCTTTGACCAACCCCCCACTCGGATTCAACTCAAATTTGGGTGTCAAATCAACTTGGGATATGAACAGGAAGTGGGTGGGAGTCTAACCAACATCATAAATGCATCGTTCTGAGGTGTGCATGGTTTTTTTCATCCACAGTCGCGCATCAGGTGCATATGTGCTTTTACAGCATTAGTCAACTGTCGCACGTGCATGCGTTGCCTTTGTATCCTTAGCGCATGATGATTTTTTAACCAGTTGTATAGTTTTGTGCCCTTTGGAAATGCATTTTCTGGGCCATGGATGAACTAATGGGTGTTTGAAGATGTTGGATTCCTGTAACCATTTGTGGACGAAATTCTAGTGATAATAGATGCCCCCTGATGTGTGTGGTTAGGAGCATATGTATAGACGAAATACATCAATGTTTCTTCTACTGAGATTACCTTTGTAATAAAGAGTGTTGAGGGGGATTTCAGGAGCAACCCATTGGAGGGACAGGGGATCCTGTAGGACCCAAACCTTTAGCAAGGTGTGGAAAAATAAAACTTTGTATAAACGAGGTGGGCATGCCCCATGCTCATGTCATGTAACTCAAAAATGTGTAATACCATAACTAAAGTTGTGTGTTGGTGTAGATGACTGCAACACCCTTAGGGGCGTGTTGATAATAGAAGAGGACAATTATGATGGTGAACAAACTTTGAAAATAGGTGAGGACACATGTAAGAAGTGTCGATGATATGCATGCATTAATAGCCTAGCAATTTTCAGAGGTCTTCGGCAAATATAAAAAACAACTACAATAGTCACAAAGTAAAACCCACTGTAACATGATAATGTGTTGAAGTCGAATGTTGTGGGGGTCAGTGACAATAAAGAGCAATGATGGTTCTCTCTATTCCATTCAAGACACCTCATTGGAAAGCTAATGAGGGTCAAGATATTGTCGCCCTGCTGGAAACTGTGTTGATGTCGATAAGAAGGGAGATGTGACACCAAGAAGAAAAGGACTTCATGGAACCCACATGGTAAAATCAGGGACTGAGGAGATACATGAACAAAGCCAAGATGTGATGAGACTCAAGACTACCCTTGTTTGGGGATATTTGTGAAGGATAAGTGGAAGAAACCGTGGAACTGAATCTAGCATCAAGAGGATGACTACACTATGGTTAAGTTGTGCCAAAAGCATGACAAAGTGAAAAAATGCAGAGATTAGGTCTGAATGGACTGTGGGATATTCAGGGTTTATGAATGATGTCAACAAGAGGAGAAGGTAATGAATGCCCCAACAAAGGACGTCATGGGTTTCTTCTTCTGAAAAAGGAAGGTCACCAAGGGTGACGACAAAAAGCTATGTCAAGGCTAGAAACAAAGGCTCTTTACAATTACCATATAAATAAAGAATCAATTGGGGATGAGAGTACAAATACAAAAATGGGTGCCCCAGTGCAATATGGCTTGGCCTGTGAGGGCGCAAGTTGCATGGAAAAAAAGGTGGAGGGTGGGGGCCCCATAGGTGGGTTTCTGTATTAGGTAAAATGAAGGGAGGACAATCTGCAGATGGGAAAACTGATGGTGGATGAGATGGAGGGATAATGATAGTATGAAGGTGCAGTCAAAATGTGAATCGTGATGATATTACAATGGATTCCATTATGGGGAAGTTAGAAAAGTGAGGAGAAGGAGCATGAGGCTAATTCTTTGGAATGAAAAGACTATGAGGACTCCCAACCCTAGGGGGTGAAATCATCATGAGTGTCAAAGTGTCAAGGGGGACTATGAATGGGACAACTCATGTGGGGAAGAGTGATACTGAGTGACAATACTAAAATGTAACAGAGGTGTGAGTACCAGAGAGACGGATGGGGGGACCTTAGAGGCAAATATCAGAGGGTGTGACTGGGATATGCAATTGATATTCAGAGCGAAAGATTACATGCCAGTAGCGATTTTATACCTAAAAGGGCCATGCTGATTTGTAGTGACCAAGTACCTACACACATGAAAACCAAATACTCGACGTGAAAAATATCTAAAGATAAAGAACATATAATGGTTATTTTATAATTTTGAACATAAGCATGTGTACCTAGGCATGATGTGAGAAAAATGCTCCCAGAGGGCCAAGGATGGATGGTGGCCCAGGGATTGTGACTATGTAGGTGGCGGGACCCTGGTCCCATGGCTGAAGATAGATCAAAAAATGAAGTCTTGGAGCTCCTAGAATGGAGTATGGAAGTTTGGAAAAAGGGATTATATATAGCTGTAGAGCCCACATTTCCACCTCATTTGTACTTGCTGCCAGAGTGATTGAATGAGAGATTTGAGGAGAGATTTGGAGATTCCTAGAGATCAAGCTAGCTAATTCAAGATCAGCGAGTTTTAGGTTAGTGGTCATATCCTCCTGCACAATAGCTAGGGGTTCTTTTTTGGGTAGGTATTGTATGGATGGTCGTACAAGGGGATTTTGTGAGGGTGTGCCCCTCAGTGCATTGGTGATCGAGTGTTTCATGTGCACAAGTGTGCATCTATAATTTGGAGAGCTGCGCATAGAGCTTCCCAAATGGGGAAAATAGACACACATGGGATGTGCACCTATGCAAAGCAAAATAGCGCATCTATGCATGATTGTGTTCCTGATAGTTGCACATGTGCGCGCAACTGTGGCGCCGATAGGAGTGCTAGGGTGAACGTCTGTTGATGTGACAGGGGCACATGGGTGCAGTCCTATATTTCCAAAATTCATGCATAAGTGCATAATTGTGGGGTGGGAAGGCACACATATGTGTGCGCCTGTGGGGAAAAATCCGCGTCTGTGAGGAAAAGCTGAAGGCTGTAAAAACTAATCTTTTTGGAGATTTTGTGTTTTTATGAGCTGTGATGGTTGATCAAATCTTGTACGTGTGGATGTAGGCAACCAGTTGAGGATTCCTATTCATTGGAGGTAGATGGAGTGGGCACTCCTAATAAAGGAAATGAGAGATGAGGATTCAGATTTACGTGGTGCTTTGGCAGCTTGGGGGATACTAAAGTTTTTTGGATTCTCACTTGTGAGGCCACAAGAGTATCTTCTGCAGTTCTTGATTGCGATGTGGAGTATGGATCTATAGTGTTTCATTATTCATGGTGAGCACTTGGAATTATCTATTGTAGATGATGTATACTTTTTGACTGGGCTCCCTTTTCGGGGGACCCTGCTACCTGCCGAGCTTGTAGTACCCCAGGATGGGTAGTTGGTTGTCGTAGCCCAAACCTATTATTCGAGAGAGGACTATATATCCATCTCTATGATGAGGATTGGGGTGATGGATGCCATGGTGCATTGACGATTGTGAGAGTGTATGGATCTCTCGTGGCTCAGTGGATCAATGGGGGTCAACTGAGAATTGTGCAGAGGGAACTGGGGGGTGAGCATTTTGCCTGGTGCTTGATGTTGCATGCCAATATGGTGGGGCAACTTGATAGGTGTAAAGCTCTTGACTCAGGGGAGTTTTCCTTTGGGTCCATCTTGGTGGCATGGTTTTTGGAGAGGGTGCCCATGTTGCAACCGAGATTTTTATTAGACGCTTCGGGTATGTGAGAGTCGCAACTAAGGAAGTGGGCGACGATATTGGTTTTCCATGGTGGTGGGGAGAGTGGCCATTATTTCACAACCAAGGCTGCATGGGTGTGGCGTCAGATGCCACAGATAATATTCTAGTTTCCATACAGTGGGGTGGACTTCCGAGATGATCTAGAGATGGTGCTACTCCCGGGAGAGGTATTCGACCGGAGAGGTCTGTGGATTTATATGTTTTTGATTTTTAGATAGTATAGCATGTTATTTCTGTATAGATGGATGTTGATGCTATCATTTGTTTGTTGTTTGTAAATATGTGGGACATCGTGGCCAGGAGGTTGAGTTGGTTAGAGAACCAACATGTCAGGGGCTAGTGACACCACTACGGGAAGAGCCATAGGCCAAGGAGAGATAGCGGCGAGATGAGGGTGGTGCGAGGATGGAAGATGATGAGGGAGAAGGACGGAGGCATCGTTTTGATGAACCTGGTGCAGGGCCTTCTCATGTTCCTATGGTGAGGGATGGGGGAGAGTTTGAGGATATTTGTCGCCACTTGGAGGCAGTACCACAAGGAGTGCCTAAGGGCATGTGGTCACGTATTTAGGAAATGGGAGTCTTGGAGCATTGTGTGGGCCTTCTGGTGGAGTGGCAGACCGTGGTCCGCAGAGCAGCTGTAACGAGTGTGGTGATGACTGGGCGACTTCCCCCAGGACCCGAGGGACCCCTAACTAGTGGGACACCTTCTCCTGAGAGAGGACCAAGTGGTGGATCTTTAGAGGCACCATGAGTGTCTTTGTATGGTTATTTTTTTATAAGCTTGTGAGCCCATTTTTTATATGGTGTTGGGACACCAATTTTGTATTTATAGGAGTGAGGTGGTTCACCTACCTATGAATATTATATATGTACTATTTTTTGTAAACATTGATGGCACATTTAACCCATATATATATATATATATATATATATATATGGATATACATTTTGGGATCTCTGTGATGTTCACATGTGTTGATGTTTTTTGTTTATGATGTCTAATTTATATGTTGTGATAGACTTGTGATGAGTTATGTATGTGTAATGGTAACTTGATGGGATAAATGCCAATCTAACACTAGGTTAGCCATATTACTTGCTATTTTATTAAATTGACTTGGAATATGTGTGAATGTGATTGAATCAAAATGTCGAGATAAAATCCTACTTGCAGGTATTTGCGAAAGAGGCATGGATCATGTACATAACACACATTATTGAGTTGGAGGAAGACGAGTTGGAAATCTAGTAAGACGCTTAGGTAACAAATATGGCATCTACTAGCCTTAGGAAGGAGGCCAATGACGACTGTGTATTCGGCTTGCTTGTTGGTAGTTGAGCCTAGGCATATGCCACTGGAGTGGAGCAATTCATGCGAGGAGGTATAGAGAGCCCAAGTGGCCGAAGCAAGATTTTGTGTCCAATGGCTATCTCTATTGGCATAACTGATGTGGAACGTCAATGGAGGAGGCATCTGTCAATAACACAAATGATAGATTCGATGTAAGATTTGGAGGGAAAAGGAAGACTAAAAACTCTATAAAAATAAAAAACCTAGTGTAGCATGGCTATGTGTAGGCATAAAATTTCTTTAAGTACAACTCATTGACAGGTTCCTTGAGGGGGTGGCCTTCAGGAGAGGGCAAGATGTATGCATCTTTAGTGAGGCAATGTTGAATGATGTAAGGTCCATGCCATAATGACTCCAAATTTTTATTGCCAAAGGTATCATGGGAGATATTGTAAGCATGGAAAAGGTCAACTTCATTGAACGATCGAAGGTTGACATGGAAATCAAAGGTGGACCTCAACCACTTTTTGGCTGCCTCATTGTTCTCTAATGAAGACCAATGGTCTTCATCTAATGACTCTAAGTTCAACAAACGATGCTCCATCAGAGCAGTGTCAGGTAATATCTCAATAGTGGTGCATAATGTGGAGATTTTTCATTCGATGGGGAGAGTGGCCTCAAACCCATGGATAAGATGAAATGGTGTGAAACCAGTGGTAGTTTTAACTACCGTGCGATAAGCCGACAAAGAAGAAAATAACATATGGTGCCAATTCATCTTATGTCTGTTAACCATGCGTTGCAACATGGTTTTTAGGACCTTGTTGACCACCTCTACCTATCAGTTGGACTGAGGGTAGTATGGGGAGGGAAAATCATGGGAGAAGCCTAACCTAGAGGAGAGTTCAATGAAAATATCATTCTTGAAGTGTTTCCCATGATTAGATACTAGCTGTAGGGGAACTCCAAAGTGGGATATGACATGGTTGAAGAAAAAACGTGCAACAGTGTCAGCGGTGTTGTTGAAGGTGGGCATGGCTTCGGCCCACTTGGTGAAGTAATAGAATGCAACGATGATGTATTTGTGTCCATTTCTAGATGGAGGGTTGCAAGTCATGAAGTTGATGCCCCATTTGCAAAAGGGACCGACAGTAATGACTGGGTGAAGAGCGGGTGGTGCTCTTGCTTTGTTGGCATATAGCTGACGTTTGTCATAGTGCTTCACAATGTGGATGCAATCATGAAACAATGTGGGCCAAAAATAGCCTTCTTGAATGATTTTATAGGTGGTGGAAATCCCTAAGAGGTGGCCACCGCATGCACCATTTGGACAGTCATTCAAGACTATATAGACTTCGTCAATGGTAAAACATCGACGAAGTATGGTGTCGACCCCTCGCCGATATAAGATATCACCGATAAGGAGGTAGCAGGGGGCTTGGTGGTGAATACGTCGATGATCGTCCCATGAGAGGTGGTTGTTGAACTTCTATATTTATAGGTAGACAAGGAGATCATTGTATCAAGGATCATCTAAGGGGATGAAAAATAGATGTTCGTCGGGGAAGTTGGTATTGATGGGAGTACTGGTAATATCAGAAGGAAATTTCGTAATGAGTTTGGCAAGTACGAGGGATTTCTTTCTCTCAGGTGTTGAAAATTAAGGGTTGTACTCTTCAAGGATGATGATCCATCAGGAAAATTTTCCATTAATTTGCTCATGACTGAGAAAGTATTGCATTGGGTTGGAATCGGCTATGACCTTGGTAGTTCAAAGAAGGATGTAATGGCTCATTTTATGGAGTGTGAGGACAACTAAAAGGGCGAGTTTCTCTTTGTGATTGTATTTCAAGGGTGGCCCTGAAAGTTTTTTACTAACATAATAGATAACATGCTCCCATTCGTCATCCCGTAATTTGACGAGAATTCCTGCTACAGAGACGACTGAGGCCTATAAGTAGAGGATATAGTCACGATCATAGTCGGGTGGAATAATTAATGGGGCATTAGAGAGGGCCTATTTGATATCATCAAAAGAATTTTGGGCATGTTCATCCCATTGAAACGAGATTTCATGAAGTAAGAGGCAAAGGAAACCATGTGCCCGAGTGGCATAATCAGGGACAAAGCTGAGTAAAAGGTTATCTTTGCTTGGTAAAATTTGCAGCTGGCATAAATTCCGTGGGGGCAGGGGGGAATTTCCATGATGGATTGGACCTTGAGGGGGTCTATTATGATGTCATGTTGGGACACAATGAACCCAAGTAGGCATCCAACGATGATGCAAAATATGCACTTGAGTGGATTTAAGCGTATATTGTACTGACGACACCTGGGAAATACAATGCGTAAGTCATCGAAGTGTTGAGTGTGTTTCTTGGATCGAGCAGTGATATCATCCAAGTAGGAGAGAATGATTTGAGCCAGATCATGAAAAATGTATGTCATGGTGCATTGAAAAGTGGATCCAGCGTTCTTGAGGCCAAAAGGCATGACAAGATATGAAAAAGTAGCCCAAGGGGTAGTGAATGTGATTTTGTATTGATCGACTGGGTGGATCTAAATTTGGTTGTAGCTAGAGAAATTGCCCATGAAGGAAAAAGCTTCATGGCCAGCACAATCATCTATAATTTGGTCGATAAAGGGTATTGGAAAATTGTCTTTGGGACAAGCCTAATTGAGATCACGAAAGTCCGTACAGACACAGATAGTGCCCTGTTTTCTTTTAACGGGGACGGGGTTGTAGACCCATGACATATATGCGATGGGGTATATGAACCCTGCAATGTGTAATTTGTCAATATCGGCTTTGATGGACGCTTCTTTGGATGGGTGTAATTGATGTTTCTTTTTTCGTACATGGGTAATATCATCCCATGTGTCGATACGATGTTCGAAAATAGAGGGATCAAGGTCAGGCATCTCTGTGTATGACCAGGAAAAAATGTCCCAGTATTCCTAGAAGAGAGCTTTATAAGCGATGAGTTATTTAGGAGAGCATGCAGGGCCTATGGTGATTTCCTCTATGATTGCAGGTTTGATGGAAATATTAATTTTAACGGTGGGGGAAATGTTGGCCATATTGCCTTCTTCAAAAGTATCGAGGGCAGGGATAGGGTTATTGAACCAGTCTATATTCCTTGATGGGATAAAATATTTGGATTTGATTGCATATATGGTGTTTTGGTTTGGAGTCGCAAAGGTGTCTTGTGAGAGAAAGAGTGCTCGGTTATGGAGCAGATCCCATGGGCAATCGAGGGTAGTTAATTCCTCGAGGATGTCTTCATCATAGTGGAACTGTCGAGAATATAGTGGATCCAGGGGAGTAACATTGGTGACTATCATCGTGTGGTTGTATTTTGGGGGTGATGAGGGATAGGGGGTGTCGCAAGTAGGTTGCAATGGTTCACTCGACATAAACCAAATATCACGATATTGTGGGTTAAAAATGGAAGTTCGGCGTAATATTTACAAGGGGAAATGAATGGGAGAATTAGGGGGATTTGGGGGAAAATCTTCCTCTAGTTTATCTATGAACCATGGAGGAGTGGGAAGTCCCTCGAGCTCCAGGGAGAAGATATAAAAAATATCTAGAGAGGGAGTAGGGGGAACTACTGGCATCAAATCCATTCATTGACTAAGGTCGTGACATAGTGGATGTCAGTGACTTTTGTTGGATATGATGTAGATGGGAGGGGTTCTTGCTGGAAATGCTGACATACGGATGTTAGTTTTTGCCGAAAGTGAGGTATCATCGGGCAATGGTGGGTGTAATGGCCATACTTTGAATAGATGGCATGGGTGAATTTGGTTCGCAGGCCTTTGATACCTATAGTAGGGGATGTAGTGGCAGTAGTACTAGGTGAACTAGAGGAAGAGACTAGTGGTGTCGCTGCCCGAGGCAGTTGAATTAAATTACATATCTCAGGGAGGGACATGCATTTATTAGTGGGGTTTCCATATTTCTCCCATAGTGCGTAAGGAGGCTGAACTCATGGGGGAAGTGGAGCAGTGGGATCTTTCTTCTTCCTTCTTCCCCTAGCTATAGTATTGGTGTTAGCGAGTGGGGGTGAGGGCGGTGCAGTTGGAGTAAGTAGTGGAATCTACATCAGGATTCCTTTTGTTTGGGGAGGGAGGGATGGTTGAGGGACCATTGTAGGTGGATGTAGATGCCATACTAGAATTTCTAGCAACATATTGGGGAGGTTAAGCATTGTGGCTACTTGGAAAGCTTGTACACCTGGTGGGGGGTAAAATAAGGGGATTTGGGTAATGGCTTGGGGGACTGTCTCCAAAACTGGGATGTGGCCCTAGGGGAGGGTAAAGTCAAGAAAAGGTGGGACTAAAGAGTCCTCAAGGAATTCCTAAGGAAGGAGCTCTGTGATGAGTGGGATGTCAGATAGTAAGAAAGCCTCTGTGGGGGGAAGGGTATCTCTAGTTTTCATTCCATTGGATGAGACAACGCATACTTGTGCTGAGGGATGGATGAGAAATGGTGCTCCATGGTACGTACCTAGCACGGATGAGTCTTTGAAAATTTTAGGACCCATCTCAATGAGTGGGTAGGCATCATAATTATTGTGGACCACAGGTAAGATGTTATCAATGTTGGAGGAAGGGTTGGGCTCGTAATGTAACACTTGGTCAATAGTGATGATTTTCCCATTGTGGGGAATATCATTGTGTGAAACATGGAAGAGGCCACAACCTTTGTTATCACTGAAATTTCGTCTACACATGGCAGCAAGAATTCAACATCATCAAACAGGAATGAAGTCATTCATGGCACTGAATTAATTTCACAACATTGCAAAAGGGTCAAAAACTATACAAAGTAACCAAAAAATTGAAGGGCACTTTACAGAAGTTGGGTGTGCGCGCATATGTGTGGAACAAAAACATACAATGTGTGCATGCGCGCACAATGCGCGGTTGTTGGCGGAAAAACCCATGCACCTGCTAAACGACGCATTTATGGAATTGGTTGGCCTCCCAACCACTTATGGATCAGCTCCCAAGCCGATTTGACCCCCAAATCTGAGCTGAATCCGCATGGTAGGCTGGTCAAAGACCTAATTAAGCCCTAAAGAGCCCCTTTTCACACCTCAAAGGAGTTACATAATCACCCAATGCTATGCTATAAAAAGCCATTAGGAAACATCATTTTCTCAAGGAATTTCATGTAATGTTATGCTGCTTAGATTGTTTTAAGGACTTACTCCTTGACAATAACACATTAGCACCATTTCATTGAGCCATTCACCTCTCCATTGAGTGAATGTGCTTGGATTTCTTTCACCATCATTCTCATTTTATCATTGTAAGGAGAGCAAGTTTGTGAGGGCCTCAAGAGCCTTCCATTGGAAAAAGAAGGGACTCATAGTCCCCTTTCTTCATTGTGCTTTGATTTCATCAATTGATCAGCCTAAAAAGATTGGTGATATTGGTCTTTTTGTGTTTTTATTTCTTTATCCATATGCTCGTAGTTTTAGTTTCTTTTAATTTAATTCTTATTTATAGTTTTGTTGTTCTTTTTCTAACCCTTTCCTCTACAGGTGGCATGCTCAGCAAGACCCAACTGGGCATGTAAGCACCCTTTATTTTCTCACCAAGTGACGAATTGGGTGCAAACAGATTGGCGACCGTACTGGGGAGAAGGTATCAATTCCTCCCTCATTTGGGTTTATTTTGCTTTCCTTTTGGTTTCATTAACTTGCAGGTACACAAACCGGCCATTGTCGACCTACTAACCAGTCAATTCACAAGAAAATTGGGAGGAATCCATCCGGATTTTCTTTCTTGGCCTCTTACCATAGGCGCATGGGTATTTCACCCCACATACGTGCATCGTGTGCGCATGCGCATTTACCACAGTCTGTCTCTGCGCGCATGCGCTTGTTCTCTTGATTTTGTGCACGCATCAGCGCTCTATGCGCGCCTGTCTACACTAGAGGCCGCACATCTGAACTAAATTTTACATTGTAAGGTCTTGGGATGTGGGGAAAATCATTTTCCTTCTTAAGAATGATGTTATGCATGCTCTAAATACTGCACCACTTAGACCCCTCAAACTTATAAAGGGTATAGTCAAACAAACATAGGCACTTAGGTGGATAAAAATCATTTTCCCTTATTTGCTTTTTTCCACGTGGATGGCTTGCTTTGATTTATAATCTAAGTTGGACAATCATACTTAATCACACCTAACTCACATTTGGGACTAGAA
>ML780571.1:27902-75103 GCA_009831015.1 Picea engelmannii | reverse complement strand
TGGAGGATTGTATCTTCCTCTTGGAGGTTTATCCCTCCCTTTACATTTGGAAGTTGTAGCTACCTTTGGAAGTCATTACTTCCCTTGAACAAAAACTATTGATTATTTCTCATATATTGTGCATGGTGTATTGTGGTGTATTCATGTAACTCTTATACTATTATTCATTGCTCATTGGATATAATTGAATGGTTTAAGTATAAGTTGAAAAAGGTTTTAAAATTGTACTGGATACTGATTCACCCCCTTCTCAGTATCAACAAGACCTTCCAATAGCACTCAATAGTGGGGTCTGAAGCCACTGGAAGAGAAACTAGTGAAGGATGAAGTAATCAATTATAATGAGGGGTAGAGGGTGCATATCCCGAAAGAGATGGGGATATTTCCCAATAGACACACAAAATATGATTAAGGTGCAATTGCAGCCCACAATCGCCACCTGGGTAGATGTCCTAAAATTTGGTCACTAGGTACCTCGATCAGAGTGCGGCATTTAGATTTTCTACCTATGAAATGGGTCACGAGATGAATCTCATCCAAGAGGTGGGTGCCTCAAGGGGGGACGCATAGAACAACCAGACCTCTTCTTTCAACCCTTCATAGGTATATCCCTACCTTATCGTGTAGGAACACTTGACTTGGAGGATTTAAAGTTCCCTATTTGACAACTTCTATTGTTTGAAGATGTGAGAACCAGATAATGGGGAGTTATTTGGATGCCTATCCCCGAGATCCTACCTAGACTAAAAAATTTCTTTTGGAACCTCCTGTGAAGGAAAACTTAGTGAGTTTTTAGAAAATTTTTAGATGTGGTTGTTTGAGATATTGGGGGTGTGAACCAATCTTGTTGAAATTAAGTGGGAGTGGACAATTTCATCAAGAAAAGTGTGGGGTGTTTCAGAATCCATTTGGAGGAAACTTACTTCAACCACCATGGTTCACGATGAAAACTATGTGAGTGAATAGTGAATTTGTGTGTGAACAAGTGAAAGTGTGCCAAATTTTTAATAAGTTAGGTGTCACCTTGCTACATGTGGAATTCATGTGGTCCTTACAAGTCTTGATTACCTAATTTACAAAATTCCATCGATACAACCTTGCGGAATTTTAAAGTTCCTAGAGAACTAGCATGTGGAAATATGGGTCCTTACCAATCCTTTAACTCCCTAGTGTGATTTAATCTAAGAAAGATTCAAAACTATCCTAGATTGTGGACATGTGGGCTTGTATGGGCCCGTTACAAAACCTTTAAACTTCTCTAGTGATGTAATCTAAGAAAGTAAATTCAAAGCTATCCTATCTTTGTAGCATGTGGGCATGTATGGGCCCTTACAAATATAATAAGTGTTTGAAAAAAGAAACTAAGAGGAGTCCCGAGGGGGTTGTTGTCCTCTCTTAAAGATTTTGTCTTTAAGAGAAGATGAAATTTTCCCTCAATCATTTTTCTGATTCTCAAGATCGCTTTGTAGCGCGAGAGAAGATCATACCCAAAGATCGACGATCAATTTCTGGTCCCAATACAAGTATTTATATTTGTGATGTAGAATGATTTCAACTTATCTTTAATCAAATAAATCCATCCATGTGGAAAAAATGAAAGAAAAAAGAGGATAAACATGGATTTTAACCCCCTAAGTGCCTATTTTTTGACTAACCCTTCATGTGGAGAGGGAATCTAAGTGTGGTGCATATTACAATCTACATAGAATCAAACTTAAGAAGGTTATGGGCCTCCAACAAATCACAAAAAACCTTCCAATGTATGATTTTATGGACAGATGCACGGGTCACAGAGTAGACAGAGGCGCATTGGGCGCCAATGCGCAAATTAGAAATGAAATTTTAGTGCAGTGCGTAGAATGCGCTAAGAAACACAATGGTTTTGGTGCACGTGCTTGGAATATGTGACTGTGGGTTAAAAAACCCGTGCAATTTCTGTTAGACGGTCATGAAAGAAATTTCAGATGAAATTCTCTCAACTCATCTTTGAATTTAGCTTTTTGCAGGTGGGCATTGGCCAGTTGTGGTTCATGCAAGTTAAATAAACCAAAATGAAGTGCTCAAACAACCTAAATGGGGGAGAATTTGATACCAATTCCTAGTGGAGTCGCCAATCTGTTGCATCTCTTTCGTCACATAAATGAGAAAAATCAAGATGCTTACAAGCCCAATTGGATTATCTGGGAAGGACAATAATGAATGCAAGAGTTAGAAACATCAAGCATAATAAATAAGAAAAGAAATAAGCTAATGACAATACACGAAACTAAACTAGATTTCATAAGGGAAATATAACAAGAAAATAAACAACATTCATGCCACCAATGGATAAGTTGTATTAGTGGGAAAACATCAAAGAGAATGGAAGACTTATGGGTTCCCTCTTCCTCCAAGGGAGGTCTCTAGAACCCCCAATGATTGAGCTCTTCTTACAAGTAACAAACTAGAAGGAAATGATGAAGAAAATCCAAAGAACATTCACTCAAGAGGTGATATGAATGGCTAAATGAAATGGTTCTTGTATGCTCTTTATTAGGAAAGAGGATCCTCCAAGAGAATATAATTAGAATAACAATACAAATGAATTCCTTGAAAATATAGTGCACCCATGGCCTCTTTTTATAGAAAATCTTTGAGGCATTATTCAACCAAGCTTTAGTGTGAACAAGGGGCTCTTTAGGGCACCCTTAGGTCTTTGACCAGCCCCCCACTCAGATTCAACTCAGATTTGGGTGTCAAATCGACTTGGGAGATGGACCAAAAGTAGGTGGAAGGCTGACCAACATCATAAATGCGTCATTATAAGGTGTGCACTTATTTTTTCATCCACATTCATGCATCTGGCGCAAATGCACTTTTCCACCGTTATTCCACTGTCACACATGCACACGCTGCCTTTGTGTCCTTAGCACATGTTGATTTTTTAACCAGTTGTATACTTTTGTGCCCTTTGGAAATGCATTTTCTGGGCCATGGATGAACTAATGGGTGTTTGAAGATGTTGGATTCTTGTAACCATTTGTGGATGAAATTCCAGTGATAACAATTATTCTAGCATAATCTTTGAAACATGTTGTTCTCTCCTTAGTGCATCAAACATTCTAAGTAGACTACTCCTCAACATAGTTAAAATATTCAATTAGGAAAATTCTGAGATCCACATGAAGGATTATGATGGACTTGACATACACTTAGCAATGGTGGATTTTCTCTTGTCAATAATGTGAACTAGGTTGAATTAGGTGTTATATTTGTAAATGTGGAAACACAAATATCATAAGCTAAGCATAGTCACGGAGAATTAAAAGACATAAAGCTTTATGTGGTTCACCTAAGATTTGGGCTAAGTCCACCAAGAATATATGTTGTCTTATTATTCAAATCATGGAGATTAAAGACACATATTTATATATGTTTACACATGAAACTGATTATTAAATGAAATCTCATCCATATTGCAACTTGGCACTAGGTGTCATCCTTTCATCTGATCACCCCACAATATTCATTTATCTTTTGTTTCTTGTTGCCAGAATCAACAATTCTTGTTGTGAGAATCAACAACCAAGGAGGATGAAGGGTCGCATGGTGAAATTTTTTTACCATGCAATCGACTAGAATTATCTTCTTCGTTCAATGGTTCGTGCTCTTGTATTCGTTGACTAGAAGGATTTTCAAGAGGGAGAGAAGGCAAGATTTACGGAAATTGTATGCAGTTGCACCTCTTCTCTACATCCAAACTTTCACCCATATCCTAGTAGCTCCCAGTGGACATCCATTCTTATAATACAATTGTTTCCACTTGGACAAATATATGGGGCAGTGTCCCTCGATAAAATTGCCAACACCCTTTGACCATCATGACCATCACATTTAACATCTCCACTGATTTCAACTACTAAAAAGGGTCGAATTGATCTCTAAGTGCTTCCATTTCGAAGCGAACCTTGCATGTTTTCCTCCTGATATATTTTATTTCTTTCTTGTGCAGGAAACTTATCCTCTATTGTGGGTTGCTCCAAAGTTTTCTTAAATTGAATTTCATTCTTATGCAGGAACCTCATCTCCTTTATTTGGAAATTTATTGCTTCAGTGATTTTTATGGTTTCCTTGTACAGGATTCTTCCTCTGCATCCACAAAAAATAAATTCTTTACATATATTTTTCCATCTGAACATGAACACCATCATCCACTAGAAATCAATTCTTTGCATATTATATTTCAATCTACCACCATCATCCACGTTCATCAATATTTTTTTGTCGAGAATATTCTTGATCATTTTCAATATCGATGACCATCACTTAACATATATTTGCATAGTTTTCATCCCATTCTTTTTCATGTTCGAGCATCACCATGAACAATGGATTGATCATGAACAGTCAAGAAAAAATCTTCATATGCGTCCATATTCAATGAGGAATAACAATCAACATTCACCAACATGCAACATCCACGAGAAACAATCAATATCTTCTTATATCTCTATCCCGATTACTTCTTATTTCCCCATATGTTTAAGGTTTAGACCACCCCCTTCTGTTGTTCCTATCACCTCATTGAATGAAGTAGGCTATGGTTCTACTGTTGTACTATTATAGATTACACAAGAATTCAAGGGAAGACTAAATCTTGAAGCACATCAAGAACATACACAACCCAACAAAGAAGAGATAATTTAAGGAAGGATATCCATGGGTATTAATGGTTGGAACATTTGTATAAGTTCCATATAATCATTCATTATCTTCCTTTATGAATGTATTACATATGTTCTTATACATTCTTAAACTTAGGTTAATGCATGATGACATTTACATAACGTAGAAGGCCTTCTCAGCATATACTCACAAAAAGGGACAGTAGGAAAAGACCAGGAAAAAAATATCATGAGTATTTTCTTAAATGGAATAACAAAATGCAGAGTTTTTGAACATGTGTTGTG
The DNA here is from genome assembly GCA_009831015.1 of Picea engelmannii. Taxonomy (NCBI): domain Eukaryota; kingdom Viridiplantae; phylum Streptophyta; class Pinopsida; order Pinales; family Pinaceae; genus Picea; species Picea engelmannii. Next base: position 70,154 of record ML780571.1, on the reverse strand, counting down.
TCATATTCATTATCATTTTTCATTCTAGCTGTCTATGGTTTGGTTTAGTCCACTTGCGAAAGATGCTCCATTTTTTCCTAACGAAATATTTGTGATGCAAGAGCATCCTTGGTTTCGAGAAAATCACATCAACTAGAAATATTTTTTTTCTTACCATTTTGTTAATTTCCTAAGATATTTAGCTTGGCACTAAAACATGAGGAAAAATTATGAGTATTTTCTTAAATGGAATAAAAAAATTCTAGAAGATGTGTTGTGATTTTGAAAAGATGTGTTATATTCATCATTTTTCTCATTCCAATATTCTATGGCTCATTCTGCATGAAAAATAAGCTCATTTTTTTCCAATGATTCAAGAGCATTCTTGGTTTTGAGCAATCAACATCACCCAGAAGTATTTTTTCTCTACCATTTTTCTAATTGCATAGGATAGTTTGCTTGGTAAGTTAAAATAAATGAGGTTAACAATTGGGTTTCTACAAAATAATAAATTCCATAGCTATGAAAGTTCACCAATAAGACAAGTTACTGTGCTGTGAAAATTTTGTCATGGAAAAGTAAAATGGCACTAGAACCTTGTGCTATCAATCAAGTGGAATTGTTGATTGGTTGTGAAACCATAAGGATGATGTTGTAGAATAAATAATGGAGAAAATAAAAGGAAAACCGAAATTATCAAGGAGGAGAAGTCATTAGTACAATGCACAAGTAAAATCATTGATAGTGAACAATTGACCTTACAGTAAAACCAAAACGACAAAGGAAATTTATGAATAGATTAATGTTATTAAAAATAGGGTGCAATTATAAAGTTTTCATATAGATAAGGTGTGCAATCACTATCCTAGTTATAATTTAGGATTTAGATACCAAATCATGACCAAGGTTGAATTGTACATATCTTAGAGAGACTACGATGACTAGACAAACCTATAGCAAGAAACTTTTGATGTTATCATTGAATAAAAATTGATTATGTTCATTATTTTAATTTTTTTAAGATTTCTTTTAATCATTATTATTATTATCATTTGTTCTATAGCTTTTCTAACTCTTGTTTGTAGGAGAAAATGTAAAAATGGAAAACAATTTTTGGAACAAGGAAAAAAGCCGACAAGTATTTATAATCTATTAGCTACTCTTAACAATATCTTGTTTGGGATTATACCTTATTCTATAGTTTTTAGAACTCTTATTAGTCCCTGCCTTTATGCTAGGGATTATAGTAAACAATTTTGTTCTATGCATTAGTTCCCACACTCAATCCAAGAAATTTTTTAGCTAACCATCCTAAGTTATGGACTTAAAACACTTTAAGTCTTCCAATAAAAAAATTACATACTTTATATCCTCCAATACAAAAAATTTACCTCTTATTTGGCCTCATAGATATTTCACTAGAACAATTTGTTACCACATATCTAGTAAAATATGAAATATTTACTATTAAGGTTAATTTCCTTTAGATATCAAGAATATTTAGTTACTAATAAAATAGATAAAACAATTTTTTTTTATAGAATAGTAAACACATTCACAACATCCACATATAAACACAATACATGAGTTGAGAAACACAATATAGGAGAAAATTGGAAGGTGAGGTTGCTCTCCTCTCTTTTCTCTAGTAAATAAATTATGCAAGTACAAAGAAAGAGACACTCTCTCTCGAGTTAATTTTGACACATGTTCTGTATGCCTACTACAAAATATATCCTCCTCCCTTATGATCATAGAATACCACTCTCAAATGTTTTTCTTAGATATGGAACAAGATCCAATGAAAAATAAAGGAATCCTATCTCCTCTTAGTGGCCGACTATTTAACATAGCCTCATAGCCATCTATGGAAAGGTTTTTGACTTCCTCTGTAATGTCCCCAAGGCCTAGCCCAGTTGTAAATCTGATGTATGAAATGAATTGTAAATATGTGTTATAGGCTGGTGAGACAAGTTTGTATAAGCCGGTGGGCTTATGTGATAGTTAGGCCAGAGAGCCTAAGGGTTGGAGGCCAAGGGCCTGATTTTGTACTTGTATATATGAAAAAACATTTAATAAAATTGTAAACACCGCCAGGTGCAGACTGACCACGATGAATGAGTGAAGGGGGACTGAGTTTCCATAGAGAAGGCAAGGGATTAGGGGCTGGAAGGTGAGAGAAAGGGGATAAGTGTTTATCCTAGGGGGAGGCTTAAGCCTAGGAATAATATTTTATTATTATTCCAAAAGAACATGTGCCATTTATATTCTTTTTATCCTAAGTTCCTAACCAAGGGAAGGGGATGCGTGCTGGTGGAATGCATGTAGTCTCCAGGGCGATAAGTGTCGACCCTGGTGCATGCAAATAAAATAGTTTGGGTGGACCGTGAGGGGGGTTCACTCTCTCATTCGAGTAGATTTCCTGAGGGTGTACGGGCTCTGAGCAGTGCGACTGACACGAGCTCTGCAGAAAAACCTTGTACACCTTCTGAATTGAAAAACCCGTGTATAACTCCGTATTGAACGAGAAACCTGTGATCGATTCTGAAAGAGCCTGTTTCACCTCTGTTTAAATCGAAAAATATCATGTTGTGTTTGGAGAATCCGTGTGCATCCATTGCCCGAGATCGAGCCTGTACGTGAGATCTCTATTCTGAAGGCATGACCCTGAGCCATTTTTCCATTGCTGAGCCTGTGGAAAAAAGCCTTGTTTGTTTTTCCATTGGTTGTGTGGCCACATAGTGCTAGACTGCATGGGATGTTTGTTGACCTGTGAGTGATTCTCTCTAGGCGAGAGAGTGCACAGAGGAAGGAGAGAACTCATGGAAGGAACCCTGTAGCTTCCATACAACCCAGAGACTTCTGGTTCAGTCTGTTGCTGTAAGCCAAGGTGTTATCACTCCAGGAAACTCTCCTAGGCTGTAAGTCGGAGATGCCTGGTAACTAACTCTTTTGGGAATATTTTCTTAATATTTGATGTGGTTTTGTGGATCAAAATGAATATCTAGGGGCCGGACTGTGTTTTAAAGACTGTCTAGAAATACAAAATCTCACAAGGCCTTCTAGCCATGCAGTCAGACAAAGTTTGATTAAATGGGGGAAGAAAGTTGCTACTACACCAGATTATAYTTCATACCAACAAGCACAATGGGTTTAATAACCAAAGAAATATCTTATGATCATCAACTAAAACAATTAACCAGTGAGATGACAGTCACTGCAAATTGAATGAGCATCAGCAAAGAACTTTCACTCATAAACTATAAGAGAACAGAGGAGGAAAATCTGACCACACAACTGAAGGAAGCTTGAAATTTTTTATATAATAAGAATAAGTCTGTTGATTACAGTAGCAGCATGGTAGAACCCAAGAATTGAACCCCCTAGAGCTCCAAATGTCTTTGGCTTTATAGCCTCTTACAATCAGTTTTAGATCCTAAAACAATGGATCTGATATTCTAAAAATAGAAAGTCAAAACTAATTCACAAAAGATAAGGAGAGATCCTCAAGATGAGGTCAACCTCTATCTCTTGGTCTTCAAACATTGGTTGAAAGTTGATGAAGTGTAGCCTAGCCTTCCAAGGCTCTTTGATCTGTTCCTTTGAAAGTGGAATTCGAATTTGATGATGTGTGCCAAAAATCCCTATCATTTTTCCCTTGAAAATCACTAAATCTAGTCAAAAAAATGCCCTTTTGACTTTCATCTCCAAGAATGGCCTTCAGATTTTGATTTGGTAATTCATAACCAGCTTATTGAAGAAGGATTCCAACCATTCAAACCCAAAAATTCTTGATCTGGGCGAAAATTTGGTTATTCTGGCCTTGACAGCTTTCAACAGCGCACTTGCCTGAAAAATTTGCTCCTGCACTGTGGAAAGTCACCCCTTTCCATAGCTAACTAGCCATAATTCTGCCTTCTGCGCTGGTGAAAGTGCATATTTTTTCAAAATCAATTTTCTCGGTCATGGAGAGTCCGTTTTGCATGTTTAAATAGTCGATCAACATCTACAAATCCTGAAATTTCCAATGGTGTTTTTAGATCTGAATTTGGAGCTTGGGAAGCAAGTCAAAGTTTCCCTGAAAGATTATGCATCTTTCCTTAAAAAATGTCGGTGCATTTTTTAGTGCTAACACAAGGCAAGGGAGGTTAGTTGCCGAAGGACTGTCCAAGTGACAGAGAAGGTGTATACTCTTGGGGTGGAATAGGCATGTGGGGAATGAGGGTCTGTGGGCAGTGAGTGTGGGTGGTTCCTGGGAGAGAATCTCTTCCTGTGGCTATGTGCTATTTTCCCTGTAACCTCAGCCTAAACTAGGATTCCTTGTCTCGGGGTGGAGCTTAGTCCCAGCTCGAGGGTGACTCACTACTGAGTTGATGAGCAATGTGGTATAAGGCTAGGAGGTTCATGGAAGGCCTACACTTGGTTGGTGGATTCTACCACAGTTAAAAGATAAGTATATGATTATGTTTTAATCATGTTTTTGCATGACTCTACTGTTTATGTTATCATGATTTCCGCTATGTATATGAATTAGTATGAAACGCTATTGATTGTTAATTATGGCAGTAACTCATATGAATACTCTGTGTAGAATGTGTTTATTTGTTTAAATTCATGTGGATTATATAATACCTATATGACTTATGTACCATGTGGTGTTAAAGTTTCCTTTTAAGAGTGATTAAGCAATGGTAGTTGAAAGGGTGTGCTACAGTTTGGTATCAGAGCCAAGGTTTCGACACTGAGCCTAGATGGGCCAGTGGAGTGGTCTTTGGACTAGGAATGCGAGGGGAAATTGGGTCTAGAAGGCCAATTTCGGACCCCGGTTTGCTCCAAAGTGTCAAGTAGTTACTTGATGATTTTTTAAGCTCAGGAGGTATAGCGGTGTTATGAAACCACAACCAGTGTGGTATAAGTACACAGGGAAAGAGGACTCCACACCAGAAGTGTTGGAGCTTTAGGATATTTTCAGGAGGGAAGGTGAACCCCCGTGACCATTAGATCTGGAAAGTGTGAACGAGGTTTAAAGCCCTTTAGAATTGCGCAGGAGTGTAGAAATTGCGATACGTGAAATCTCGAATTAGTCAGGACCATCCATCAGAAAGAACGCGTGGAGAGCGATCAACCTTTCGGTGACTCGTAACTTGAAATGGTCAAAGGGTGAGTTCGTGAGAATTCACGAAACACGAATTCATGATTGGATCATAACCGTCAATCTAAGAGAGATCTGGACCATTAATTGTCCAGGAAGAAATCGACATTTTGGGAGATGGGAAGTGAGGAGAGGTGAACAAATCTGAAACCCAAAACCTCGAAATCCTGAAACAACTTACACCATAGATCGTGGGGACAAGACCTTGATCGTTGGATCAAGTAGTTAAATAGATAGTGATTTCATGATTTCAACAAATGGAAGTTCAAGATGTGTGGATGCACGAGCTTTCGATGCCCGAAACTCGAAACGCCGAAAGGATTTGCGTCATAGATCTGAGAAAGATTTGACCGTTGGATCTTAGTAGGAATGGACGTGGACACATGGAGATGTACCACATGCTAGTGGATCGAGAAGAAAAGCGAGAGTGGTGGGACTCGATGACGTCGTTAAAAGCGATGTGGACCCTCATGAACGTGCCACATGCCATTATGGTTGTGGGTGACCACTGTGCTATGTGGGCCCGGAGGGTAAAGTAAATCAGAATTTCAGAAGTCAAGGGTTTGAAAGGAAAGCAATTCTGAAAGCCTCATGGACTAAAAAACCAAAGTCCCAAAGTCCTGAAATCTCTGAAGACAGAAGAATCGTAGTGGATTTTAAGGACAACAACTATGTTGTGGGCCCGGAGAATAAGGAAACCAATTTTTTAGAATTCGGGAATTGAAATGATAAAAGGTTGGGAGTCACTGCAAAATGAACTCTCGGGTGCCGAAAACCCGAATTCCCGTGTACCGAAAACCCGAAGGCTCGAAAGTCCCGAAATGCCAAAAATGAAAGTTTCGAAGACTCGAAAATTGCAGAGCCGAATGAGAGCTCAGAAAAATTATTTGAATCGAAATGTCTTTTGTTCTTGTTCATATTGGTGTATAAATTTTGTGGATTGTTCATGAAGTTTTAATGGCCTAACAAACTTCAAATTGAATTGCACAATGCGTGTGCAGAGTTCAACGAGGGTCAGGACTCCAGTTAACCAACGTCGAGTATGGAATGGGAAAAGGTGCAGATTGCCTCCGAAATAGGAGACGAACGAGAAGGAAAGGATGTCAATGTAGAAGTGGAAGGATCGAACTCTAATGGGCACGAAAAAGAAAAGGATAAGGAAGGACACATAATGAAAATCATTGAAGGATTGCAAAGAGAGGCCCAGGCTCGCCAAGCTGATAACTGAAAGCTCATGAAAGTCAAGGATTGGCAGGGTGTATTAAACTTAAAATTTTTGAAGAGCCTGGAAAGAATAGAGAGGAAACTCAATAAGGGAAGAGACTCAAGTAAGACGGAGAGTCGTAGAACCCCTGGGAGAAGAAGGAGATCAAGAAGCATCAGGACTCCCGAGAGGAAAAGGAGGTCGAGGAGTGGTAGCCGACATCTTAGTTTCTCCCAAATACATTCCAGTAGGGGAACACACAGTAGTTCGAGCTCCTCTCCTACCAGAAAGCACCGAAAATGTGAAAGGGATGAATTGAAAGGGGAAATCAACAAGATTAAACCACCTACGTTTGATGGTGAACATAAAAAGGAAGAAGATGTTGAAATATGGTTGCTGGGTATAAAGATATACTTCCAACTACAGAATTATTCTGCCCATGCAGAAGGAAGAATTGCAATGTACCAGCTGAAAGGAAAAGAATCCATGTGGTGGGATCAGTTGGTGCAGGTGCAACACATTAGAGAGAAAGAGGTCACGTGGAAGGAGTTTAAGAGGTATTTTGAGAAGAAATACTTGACCAAAAGATACTATGACAGAAATATGAAGGAGTTCTTCGAACTCAAGTTGGGCAGTATGACCATTCATGAGTATGAACGAAGTTTTCTGGAACTATTGAAGTATGTTCCGTTCATCAAAGACGAGGCTGTTAAAATTTAGAGGTATCTAAGTGGACTGCCATCTTCCATTGGTGACAAGATTCAATATGATGATCCTAAGACTATGGAAGAAACAATAAGAAGGGAGAAATGCTTATACGAACAACAAAGAGAAAAGCCTACCTTTCTGAAGGCTTGGGATGACCAGAACAGGTTTAAGAAAGAACAAAGGAAGAAGGGAAACAAGCCACTCTTTTTCAAGAATAGCCCTTGGGGATAGTCATATTTTAGAGACCCCAGAAAAGTTGAAGGGAGTGAGCAGATGCTAATGTCTCCACCTATGAAGTGTTGGGGCTGTAAAGGGAATCATAGGTACAGAGATTGCCCCCACATAAAAGACAAAGCAAGAACTATTCATATTTTTCAGCAAGATGAAACAGTGGAGGATATGGGCACTAGAATGCCAAGGATCTACGCAGACCTGGACAACAAACAAGCATAATTTCAATTACACATGATTGAAGTGGAAGGTACACTCAACAACAGACCACTTGTTATTTTAATTGATTCAGGGGCTAGCCATAGTTATATAGATCCTAGACTGGTGGAAATTTTGCATTTAACAAGAAGAAAACATGAAAAGTCTTGGTTAGTGAAGTTGGCCACAGGGACCAAGAGGAAGGTCACTGAATTTGTTAAGTCTTGTTCAGTGGACATGAAAGGAATGAGCACTAAGGCTGAATTGAATAGTTTTCCTTTAGGCTCATACGATTGCTTAATTGGGATGGACTGGTTGGACCAGCACCATGCCCTTATGGATTTCTGTAACAAGAGGTTTACCTGCTTGAAAGAAGAGGGAAATCTGGTAATAGTCCAAGGAATTCCCAAAGTCGTGGCTGTTAGGGAAATGTCAGCCATTTAGCTGAAGAAATGTTACTGGAAAGGTTGTCAATTATATGCAGCTCAGGTGGAAGAAGCATCTCGAGATGTAGTATCAAATCTGGAAGATCATGAGGTACTCAAAGAGTTCAAGGATGTATTTCAGGAGGTACCTAGACTACCTCCAAAGAGGGACATCGATTTTTCTATAAATTTGATGCCTGGAGAAGCTCCATTTTCGAAGGCTCCTTATAGAATGAGTACGCCAGAGCTGAAAGAGTTGCAATTGTAGCTCGAAGTGATACTAAAGAATGGATACATTCTCCCCAGTGTGTCACCTTGGGGAGCCCCGGTCCTATTCGTGAAGAATAAAGATGGGATGTTAAGACTGTGCATTGATTTTTGACAGTTGAATAAGGTCACTGTCAAGAACAAGTATCCTCTGCCAAGGATTGATGATCTTTTTGATCAGTTGAAGGATGCGAAAATATTTTCAAAAATAGATCTCAGATTTGGATATCACTAAGTGAGAATAATGATGAGGACATTAGCAAGACCGCCTTTAGAACAAGGTACGGTCATTATGAATTCACAGTGGTGCCATTTGGACTACCAAATGCACCTGCTGTTTTCATGTGCTTAATGAATGGAGTGTTCATAGATTATTTGGACAAGTTTGTCATAGTATTCCTAGACGATATCTTGGTGTATTCCAAGATAGAGGAAAAAAATGAACAACACCTGAGAATGGTGCTGCAGGTGTTGAGAGAACACCAGCTGTACGCAAAACTAAGCAAGTGCTCATTTTACTAAAGGCAGATTCATTACTTGGGGCACATTATATCAAAGGAAGGGATCGTTGCGGATCCTGAGAAGGTTGAGGCCATTTGAGAATGGTCAGCGCCAAGGAATGTGGCGGAATTTATATCTTTTATGGGTCTAGCAGGCTACTACAGAAGGTTTATAGCCAGATTCTCAAAGATAGCTCACCCTATCACTTCCTTGCAAAGTAAGGAGAAGAAATTCCAGTGGAATGAAGAATGTGAGAGAAGCTTCCAGTGATTGAAGCAGCTACTAACAAGTGCTCCAATCCTGAAGATTATAGATCCAAATAAGAATTACGTAGTGTGCACAGATGCGTGTAAGGAGGGGTTGGGAGGAGTTCTCAGCTAAGAGGGATTTGTAATTTTTTATGAGTCCCGAAAGCTGAAAGAGCATGAAAGGAATTATGCCATTCACGATTTAGAGCTAGCAGAAATCGTCCACTCCTTGAGTAAATGGAGACATTACCTCATGGGAAGGAGATTTGAATTAAGAACAAACCACAACGGTCTGAAGTATTTATTTGATCAACCAACTTTAAATGCGAGGCAAATCAGATGGCTGGAGTTTCTGTGCGAATATGAATTTGATATCAAGCATATCAAAGGGAAAGAAAATAAGGTGGCTGATGCACTCAGCAGAAAAGTGCACGAATTACATGCTACAACCATTAGCATGTATAGGATTGAGATGAAAGATAGAATTTTGGAAGATGCAAATACTGATTTGCAGTACAAAAGTCTTGTAGAAAAGCTACAGTAGCGCAAGAGACCACAGACCAAGGAAAGTTACACCTTGGGAACTAATGGTTTACTTCTGTATAAAAACAGAGTGTATGTACCCAATGTCCAAGAATTGAAGCTGGAAATTCTAAAGGAGATGCATAACGTGGCTTATGCTGGACATCCTGGATATCAGAAGACTGTGCTAGCAGTCAAAAGCCATTATTTTTAACCGGGTATGAAGAAAGAAATTACTGAATACATCGGAAGATGTATGGAGTGCTAGAAGGTTAAGTCTGAGCATAGACACCCAACAGGGTTGTTGCAGCCTTTACCCATTCCTGAGTGGAAATGGAACGTGGTAACAATGGATTTTATCACCGAACTACCTAGAACCAACAAGCAGCATGACTCAATCATGGTGGTGGTGGACAAGCTTACTAAAGCCGCCCATTTTATTCCACTGAAAACCACCCACAGGGCAGCGGATGTTGTTGATATCTTTTTAAAAGAAGTTGCACGCTTGCACGAAATTCCTAAGACAATTGTGTCTGATAGGGACCCAAAATTCACCTCGAATTTCTGGAAAGGACTGTTCAAGGGATTCGAAACAAATCTGAACTTTAGTACAACACATCATCCTGAGTCTGATGGTCATACAGAGAGGGTGAACAGGGTAATAGAAGACATACTGAGAATGTATGTGATGGACAAAGCATCAAGGTGGGAAGACTACCTGTATTTGGTAGAATTCACCTACAATAATGGGTATCATGCATCATTGAAGATGAGCCCATTCGAATCACTTTATGGAAGAAAGTGCGACACTCCAGTGAGCTGGGATAATCTAGCTGGCAGAGTAGTAGTTGGGCCTGAGATGCTTAAAGAGATGGAAGATCAAATGATAAAAATTAAACAGAATCTAAAAGCTACCTAGGATAGGCAGAAAAGTTACACTGACAGTAACATAAACCATAGAGAATTCAAAGTGGGTGACCATGTTTTCCTGAAAGTGAAGACTAACAGGAGTTCCCTGAAGTTGGGAAGTTGCACCAAATTGGCAGCAAGATTTTGTGGGCCATTTGAGATCCTGGAAAGGATTGGGCTAGTTGCATACATGCTTGCACTACCTGCATCTATGACTGTAAATAATGTGTTTCATGTTTCACTGCTTAAGAAATATGTACCTGATGCTAATCATGTTATCGAATGGAATGTGATTCAGGTGGAACCAGAAGGTGTCCTGCAAGTACATCCTATGCGGATATTGGACAGGAAAAGAAAACACCTCTAGAATCGAGCCATAGAACTTATAAAGGTTCAGTGGACCTGGTACGGTCCTGAGGACACGACATGGGAGCATGAAGAATTTATGCGGGAAGAGTACCCACATCTTTTTGAAAATTTTGAAAGGCTTGCAGAGATAGTGTAAGTTGCATTGAGGACAGTGCAAAAATAAGGGAGGGGGATTGTAATGTCCCCAAGGTCGAGCCTAGTTATAAATCTGATGTATGAAATGAATTGTAAATATGTTTTATAGGCTGGTGAGACAAGTTTGTATAAGTTGGTGGGATTATGTGATAGTTAGGCCAGAGAGCCTAAGGGTTGGAGGCCAAGGGCCTGATTTTGTACTTGTATATATGCAAAAACATTTAATAAAATTGTAAACACCGCCAGGTGCAGACTGACCACGATGAATGAGTGAAGGGGGACTGAGTTTCTACAGAGAAGGCAAGGGATTAGGGCTGGAAGGTGGGAAAAAGGGGCTAAGTGTTTAGCCTAGGGGGGGGCTTAAGCCTAGGAATAATATTTTATTATTATTCCAAAATAACATGTGCCATTTATATATTTTTTATCCTAAGTTCCTGACCAATGGAAGGTGATGCGTGCTAGTGGAACGCATACAGTCTCCAGGGCGACAAGTTTTGACCTTGGTGCATGTGAATAAAATAGTTTGGGTGGACCATGAGGGGGGTTCACTCTCTCATTCGAGCGGATTTCCTCAGGGTGTATGGGCTCTAAGCAGTGCGAATGACCCGAGCTCTTCAGAAAAACCTCGTACACCTTCTGAACTGAAAAATCCATGTATACCTCCATATTGAACGAGAAGCCTATGATCAATTCTGAAAGAGCCGGTTTCACCTCTTTTTGAATCGAAAAATCCTGTGTTGTGTCTGGAGAATCTGTGTGCATCCACTGCCCAAGATTGATCCTGTGTGTGAGATCTCTGTTCCGAAGGCATGACCCTGAGCCATTTTTCCATTGCTGAGCCTGTAGAAAAAAGCCGTGTTTGTTTCTTCGTTGGTTGTGTGGCCACGCAGTGCTGGAATGCGTGGGAGGTTTGTTGACCTGTGAGCGATTCACTCTAGGCAAGAGAGTGCGTAGAGGAAGGAACCCTGTAGCTGCCACAGAGACCAGAGACTCCGGTCCGGTCTGTTGTTGTAACCCAAGGCAAGGGAGGTTAATAGTCGAAGGACTGTCCAGGTGACAGAGAAGGTGTATACTCCTGGGGTGGCATAGGCATTTGGGGAATGAGGGTCTGTGGGAAGTGAGTGTGGGTGGTTCCTGGGAGAGAATCCCTTCCTGTGGTTGTGTGTTGTTTTCCCTGTAACCTTAGCCTAACCTAGGATTCCTTGTCTCGGGGTGGAGCTTACTCCCAGCTCGGGGGTGACTCACTACTGAGCTGATGAGCAGTGTGGTCTAAGGCTGGGAGGTTCATGGAATGCCTGCACTTGGTTGGTGGATTCTACCACTATTAAAAGATAAGTATATGATTATGTTTTAATCATGTTTTTGCATGACTCTACTGTTTATGTTATCATGATTTCCGCTGTGTATATGAATTAGTATGAAACACTATTGCTTGTTAATTATGGTAGTAACTCATATGAATACTCTGTGTAGAATGTGTTTATTTGTTTAAATGCATGTGGATTATATAATACCTGTATGAGTTATGTACCATGTGGTGTTAAAGTTTCCTTTTAAGAGCGATTAATCCATGGTAGCTGAAAGGGTGCACTACATCCTCAAACTTCAATTGTAATAAGGTTTTGTAACTTCTAGAATGTTCTTAGAAATTCCACTACATGGATAGCCCCACATGTCTATCGAAATGTATAATTTAGAATATTCATTTGTAATAAGATTTCGACAAAAAAAAGGTTGTTTTATGCCTCAAAATGGCTCTGAAATATTTCTCATTGTTTTTTGGATCGAAATTTCCAAAATTTGGACCAACCGCTGACATGGCCCTACAAGATGATTCCTCGAATTTTTCCACCCAAAAAGTAGTGAGATAGATGACAAATAATATAATGATCCAATCCAAATAAAATTATAAATGAAATAAAAACGACAATAAAAATTAATCAATCACTCTGATAACACATGAGATTTACATGGTAAAACCCTAACAGTCCATCAAGGAAACATCAAGTGGGAAAGGTATCATTAATTTTATGATTCAAGATAGGATTACAATCATGCATACAATATGATACATGTCTAGGGATTCATATATATACATCTACCTTGGATTTGTTACATACTTACAAGAAATACCACCCATTGTATGTTGGATAATTAGTCAAATGAAAATTGCTTCTATCACCATAAAACACCTTATCATGTGCTTGTCGAGGCTTTCTCAATAGATCATTTCATTCTTGAAAGACATAACTTGAGTTATATATCTTATTTTCCAAGTCTACTGAACCATATCAATAGACTTAATCACTGCAACCATTGTAGGTGATACTTGTGCCTTGAAGATATTGAAGCACCCATTTCCAATGCTCTATGTTTTCCATGTTCCCATTGAGAACACCAACCGTCCTTGAATTATCATGTCCTGAAAATTTCATCACAACATCAACTTTCCTACTATATTATCATAAGATACACAATACAAATAATCGTTTTCTTCCTTAAACCATGACATAAATTTGAAGAAAACTTACAATGGAAAGCTAAAGAGATATTTACCCATTTCACAATATACATACAAAATCTCATATGTATCTTATCAACATAAGTTTTTTGTGATACATTATTATTGTTATTTAAGAAATAATTAGAATAAACCATTTTTTATTAGTCCCTCTAAAGGGAATATAGTAATGAGTTTGCTATTGATTTGACATTAATTTGCGTTGTATTTTAAATTTATATATGTAGTGTAATGTTTAACTTAATAAAACAAATATATATTTTTTGATATAATAAAATTATTTGTTTTTCTCATTTTTCATTGGTTTATATATTCCAAGTTTTATTGTTGCTTCACTTATTACAATATTTGAAATTAATTACATAATCAATAAACATGGTTATAAGTACCTAGTACCTTTTATGTAAAAAATTAGGAAAAAAATGTAAAAATCTCATGTGTTCTCTCATTATTATTATCCATTTATTTCATTATTATTGCATTTTAATAAACTTGGTTACAAGTACCTAGTACCTTTTATATATAAAATTAAGAAAAAAAATTAAAATGACATCTGTTCTCTCATTATCACTATCCATTTATTTCATTATTATTGCATTTATGTTTTTCTCTTATCATTAATACAAAGCTTACTCCTACTAAATTAATACATAATGATATACATATAATTATGTATAATGACATATGTGTAATTTCTTTTTAATAATAATTTTGATTTTTTTTTTTAAATGAAAATAAGAGTCACTGCTAAATCTGTTCATCTCAAAAACCAACAATGTTTCAATGACATGTCTGAGTTCTTCACTTCTATGAAAATATCAGAGAGATTGAACCTATTTATAGTCTCCAACAACATTACAATTATACATATTAACATATGCATAAAACAATGATATTGATCGATCAGTTTGGAAACATGAGGCTTTCACTGTCCATTTCATCAATTGGCCAAAGAAAAGAACGTCCTCTACATAAGCTTTTCCTACCTTTACTATACTTTCATTAATCTAAGTAATGCAATGGAAGCAATGCAAACATGAAAAATATGAGGGAGATAAACAAAACCAAGGCAATTACATTCTTTATTTGTTTTTTCTTTTTTAATCTCTTTTCTCTGTTTTCTTTTGTAACATTATAAATGAATTAATCTCTTTTCTGTGTTTTCTTTTGTAACATTATAAATGAATTAAAGTAATATTATTTTTTAATAATATGAGGGAGATTTTTTAACAATAATATTCTTTTTTAATATTATAAACACAATAAGTTGAAGATTTAAGATATAGATTTTTCACTCTTTTCACTTGGATTTAAGTTTTTCATATACATATAACACATTATAATGAAGTACATTATAATAAGCTTAACAAAGTAGATGGTCCCAAAAAGTAATTGTTTTTTGGACATTTTTATCTTTAATAAATCATAAATTTTCATTCAATATATCAATATTAACCTAAAATTTGTAATGAAAGCCTTTATTCTCTTGATTAGTACTTTAAACATTTTTTAAAATTTTTCATATACATTATTCTTATTATAATATATCAACAATAACTTAAAATTTAAATCTTTCATATACATTATTTCTGTTATAATATATCAATATTAACTTAAAATTTGTAATGAAAGTCATTATTCTCATGACTATCACTCTAAACATTTTTTGAATTCTTTCATTTATATATTTGATAAATGAGTAGATGGCATGTCTCCTCACTTGTGCTTTTATTTTTAGACATCCCTATTTTTGCTAAATCATAAGTTTCTCCTCAATACTAAAGATATATTAATATTAACTTAACTAAATCATAAGTTTCTCCTCACTACGACCATAAACATATTTTTATTTAAAAAAATATTCTCATTTAACTTTATGGGCCATATCCTTTTCTTTTGAAGGTTATAAACGTATTTATATTTAAAAACATATTCTCATTTAACCGTATGGGCCATATCCTTTTCTTTTGGAGGTTAGTAATGCGAACTTGCAGTTATCAATGGGCTTTAAAAATAGTAAATATGGAGGTTATAAACGTATTTTTATTTAAAAAAATATTCTCATTTAACCTTATGGGCCATATCCTTTTCTTTTCGAGGTTAGTAATGCGAACTTGCAGTTCTCAATGGGCTTTAAAAATAGTAAATAGTAATGTTTTAGTCACTCATCTTATGTGTGACCAAAGAAAAGTATCAGATCCTGAAGAGAATGAGAGGTGTGAAGCCGATCAAGACCAGAAGGAAGGGAAGTGCTCAGATCCAGTCAGAGATGAAGGAATGGACAAGGCCCACCAAAGTATAGTGTAAGTATAGGAGCTATATTTGATTTTGTGACAGTATTTTCTGCACTATAAACATTTTTTTTATTTTAAAAAATATTCTCCCGTCATTTAACCTTATGGGCCATATCCATTTCTTTAAGAGGTCGGTAATGCGACCTTGCACTTCTCATAATGTTTCAGTCACTCCCCTTTTGTGACCAAAGTATAAGTATAGGAGCTATATTTCAATTTGTTACAGTATTTTCTGCATTGCTTGCATGAACAATCTGCAACCACACCAACATCATTTCAAATAACTTTATATAACAATATGCAACCACACCAACATCATTTCATATAACTTTATATAATATATTGAATTTTTTTATAAACAGTCTATCACTGAACACATATATTTGGCATATACAATGTTTATCAGTCTAGTACATATTTGATACCAACATCATTTCAAATAACTTTTTATAATATATTGAAAATTTTTATAAACAGTCTGTCACTCAACACATATATTTGCCCTATACAACGTTTATGGCTCAACACATAAGGCCGTACCAAGAAAGACATTGATATGCTGTACACCATGTAAAAGGCATATTGCTATGCAGTACGCCATGCTTTGGAGGTGGATTTAAGAAACTTCTTCGGGCATGTAAGTATGCAGGCGAAGGACAATCAAAATATCTTAATGTTCCGTTTCATTTTTCGTATGGGTGATCAATCTTCAATTTTACCTTTTATACCGGCATCTCTAAAAGCCAAGGACTGAATATATGCTGCAATATACAGTATAGGATCTGCAGCATTTTAGATTCTACGTTGTATATCCTATCATATATTAGTATTTAATGCTGAAACTGATCCATTTCCTTCGATATCACTTCAAATACTATGCATAAACAATACTAAATACTGTATATATGCTGCAATATACAGTATAGGATCTGAAACATTTTAGATTCTACGTTGTATATCCTATTCTATATTGGTATTTAATGCTGAAACTGATCCATTCCCTTCAATATCACTTCAAATACTTCGCACAAACAATACAAAGTACTGAATATATGCTGCAATATACAGTATAGGATCTGAGGCATTTTAGGGTCTCAGGCCTTTTACATTCTACGTTGTATATCCTATCATATATTGGTATTTAATGCTTAAACGGATCCATTGCCTTCGATATCACTTCAAATACTACGCACAAACAATACTATGTACTAAATATATCCTACAGTATACACTATGGGATCTGAAGCATTTTAGATACTACATTGTATATCCTATCATATATTGGTATTTAATTCTGAAACCGATCCATTGCCTTCGATATCACTTGAAATATATCGGGCAAACAATAGTGTACTCTGATTTACTTTCAACTCTACATTTTGATGTATATTCCTATTCGTAGAAGCTACCAATAGGAACCAAGAGAGAGGAAAGCCTGCACAATCTAATATCCGACTCTTTGTTTAAAATAACTAGAAAAGGAAAGAACTGAAAACATTACGAGAAGTGGACGCTGAAACGGAAAGAAAGTAAATAGCAGTGATAACTCCAAGAGAAAAAAAAAATAGCTGATTATTTAAAGCACATTTTATGCTGCATCCCAAGTTACATCTTCCACCTCACATCTAAACCTAGTAATCAGAAAAACAAATGCTCTCCGTTCGAAGCTACACGCCACTGGCTTCCATAGAGTCTGATAAACAACTTACTTCTGAAAAACCTGCAAGCGTTTTCGTTTTCAAATGCACGATAAAACTATAAAAACAGAAACCCAATGTTTGGAACCCGAAAGACAAATGTAAAGCGATATGAAGAAATAAAATAGGTGAGCAAAGAGCCGATATTATAGGCTTTTGATTGGTTGTATGTTGTCCCATCAAAACGAGTATTAAAGTTTCCAAACATTACTAAATATCACAAAAGACCAACTGAAGAAGAGAGATAGCACAGCCTCTACTACAATACTTTTCCTCTCTATGGAAGTAAAGAAAGATTTTCATAATGCTGGGGCTGTGCTCTCTCTCTTCATCGATGGGTGTCCATGGAAAAAATCATCAGCAACGCAAGGGATCTGACAACTGTGATGGAAAGCAATAAGCCATGGTGAAAGCAATGAGCCATGGAGATATATCAAATAATCACAAGCAAAAAAAACACAGATATAGCCGAGGAATTCTATGAATGTACTCGACGTACCAACATATTTATAGGATGAGAGAGAGGCTTCCTCTAATAAAAAAAAGCCATAACCAGAACAGTGGAGTGACGTTCTGTCAAAATACTGAGCCCCATCTTTCACTCCACTGCTTTCGAGAAAAATATGTCACCATGCGTTGGAGATTCATTCATATTCTTTTTTCGTAACACGACACGATATAATCCATAGCTATACCTGGAAATTTGAGCCAAGGCGTCGGCATTACAGGTAGCATCCAAAAGCAAATAAAGGATTATTTATATCTAAACGTCCATTAATCCGAAAGTTACAAAACCGCCCTAGATATTGCCATGGTCTACACTTCATACTTTTTGATACCATTGGAATCGTCTCTTCGATCTCTGCTATGGTCTCCGCCGTAGATATTGCCGTGGTCTACACTTCATACTTTTAGATACCATTGGAATCGTCTCTTCGATCTCTGCTATGGTCTCCGCCGTATTGCTTCTAGAGAATCCATTCCAATGTAAAATCGTGTCCGCCAATTGCAATAAGAATACCAGAATATGCGTTCAGAGCTGTAGGTCTTCTATGATAAAGTTGCGAAAACGTGTCACGTTTTTTCACCATGGATGGCTTTTCCACATACCTGCATATCGATATGCCTTCTTCGCTCCTTGGGATACACAAGGCTAGTGGTTCTGCTTGTATACAAGTGAGGAAGTACAATTATTAGCCCCTCCGCTTTGTCATTGGATTTAAGTTTTTCCACCATGGATGGCTTTTCCCCATACCTGCATATCGATATGCCTTCTTCGTTCCTTGGGATACACAAGGCTAGTGGTTCTGCTTGTATACAAGTGAGGGAGTACAATTATTAGCCACTGCGCTTTGTCATTGGATTTAAGTTTTATTCACACCCTTCATGTGTTTGCAGATAAAGTTGGGCGCTGCAGTCAGGACTGGATTTTGGTGAGAAAATTACCTCTTAAGTGACAATCTCACGATGGTTTAGGTTTCTTTTTCTTATTTTAACTACAATACACATTTATATTGCCGTTTCTTTCCTTCTTTTTAAATATTGATTAGAACCGTACCTATCAAATAAAAATTTCGTGAGGCATAAACGAATAGTAGGACGTGTGAGAGTCTTCAAGAATGGAATTTAGTAAAGTCCGTCTCTCATGAATTGTTAGTGTTCTTTATAGTTAATATTGTTCAATTTTTTGGTAACACATCAGTATTATCATTTTAAAAGCTATGTTGCAACATTATAATGAGCTATATAGACTTTCTTGTGATTATGGGAATACTAGGTTTGTAAATATATATGCATAATGGAACATGCTATGGTTGAATTTATGCTGATTTGCAAGCTAAGATGCAACATTATAATGAGCTATAACGACTTTATTGTGATTATGGGAATACTAGATTTTTGAATATACATGGATAATGGAACATACTCATTTGCAAACTCTAGTATTTGGGTGTAAAAACCAAAATAGTATACTAAGTGAAGGTTTAAGAAATCTCTTCAGTCAATTAAATGAAATTATTGTCATTATCATTTTTATCATAAATACATGAGAAATAGGAGTACTTACTAATGATGATGAAGTTGTGAGAATTCTATATCCCTTGCAATATTAATATAATTGGTGTATGTAGATAAAAAAAAATACATCCAAGAGAAATAGGAGTACTTACCACTCATGATGAAGTTGGGGGATTTCTATATGCCTTGCAATATTAATATAATTGGTGTATGTAGATAAAAAAATAAAGATTGCATTCAATATTATGAAAACAAAATTCAATTAACAGGGGATGAAGTGCATGGATAAGAAAGCTGATGAATTGATGTAGCAAAGGAGCATTCACCCTTAACAATACGACACGATCTCTCTGTAGAATAAAATCTATAGGTGTGGCACTAATGGTGATGTATGCATTGTCACTAAGAGAAAATGAAGAAGGAAATGGTTGAATATATATAAGAATTTAATTATATCCTATAATGATAATGTGATAACTTTTATTGATTCTTTAGACTACTTCTTGGGGAAAAAATTGGCTAGTAGTGTACAACTCTTTATCCTCCAACCATTACATGCCATGATTGGAATGTTTGATTTATTGAATCATCAGTTTCTAGCTCCATTCCATCTTCTTCCTTATTTGAATATATGTTCAAATTCAAAAATTCATCAACTAAAGTCATGAACCTTTTGATTTATTCCACATCTTTGAACACTTTCCATTATTTAATGTTATCCAAGATGGAAGATACATGGATAACCTCAATGGAGTAAAAGAACTGATCCAAATAAAGAAGTTTCGAATTTATAGTTAATTGGGTAAGGTTGCCATTTCTTTTATTATTTTCATGGGGCACAACAATGGTTCCAACAATGAAATTATTGAGATGAAACAATAATGAGTTTCATCTCTAAGGAGAGACTATGCTCTACCTAGAGACTATGAGATTGTACTCAACATTCACCTCTTTGCATTCACCAAAATGAGGTACATATATAGTTTTACAATGTGGTTAATAATTCGTACAAAATAGGATTAGAGAACCAAATAAAGACACAATCAAGACTCAATCTCAACTAGACTTAAACAATCAGAAACAAGAAGCTAAGAAAACAATTCTACAAACACACACAACTTAGAAGTTTATTTTCAAACACACCTATTTTACATCTAAAAAACTCATATTCCTTCTCTCTTGACTGCATATTTTCCCTAACAAAATGATAATGAGTCTTGGATCTGGAATGGTACAATGGATTATTAGCAATTTTGATGGAGATTTGACTATCGCACTTGATAACCATTGGAGTCCTTTGTTCTTCTCCTACTTCCTCAAGAATTCGCCTCATCGAGACTCATTCACAAGTAGTACTGCACAAGGATTTGTATTCATCTTGAGTTGATGATAAAGATATTGTAGGCGGATTCTTACTACTCCATGATATTACCCCCGATCCAATTCTAAATGCATAACATGTAGGTGACTTTCTCTCATTAGGATTTCCTTCCCAATCTCAACCAGAATACCAAAATTAGTGGTTCCTTTCAAATATCTAAGTACCCTTGTTGCTTGACTAGTGAATTGTATGCAGGTCGTGAATTGACTCAAGATGCCAACTGAGTAGGATATGTCTAGCCTAGTTGTGGTGAGATAGTTTAGAATTCCTAGTAATTGGTGATACAATGTACCATCTACCTCTGTTGTTCCATCATCAATATAGAGTTTGGAATTATGTTCTAAAGGAGTTGATACTTCTTTACAGAGACTCATATTGAACCTATTAAGAAGCTCCCTTTTATATTTTCTCTGTGTAACTAGTGTCTGACCAACTTCTCCATATTTTTAGGCCTAAAAAATAATGCAATTATCCAAGGTATTTCATTTCAAAAACCCATGACAATTGTGTTTTTATTTCAACAATCAACTGAGATGCATTCTCAATCACAATGAGATCATCAACATATAAGGAAATCAAGGCAACATGTCCATTTTGACCTCACTTGATATAGATATTATGATCACCTATAATATACCTAGGGAGATAATATGGGGTACCTAGGGAGGTACCAAATGGGAATGTGGTTATGAATTATTAGTGGAATAGATTTAATATATGAGAATGTGGTAATTCAATGTAAGGCGGACTAAGTCCATTATATTAATAAAGGTCCACTATAGTAGTTAGATGTAATAAATGTGAGAATGCTCTCCAGAAGGTTCCTAGGAGATAGAGAGAGCTATATAAAGAAGTGTAAGCAACGTAATGAAGAATAATGARTAATATTGTGAATGTATCAAGCATCAYTTGAGGAGCATAGATGATTTKAGGGGCTAAATTTCGCTCATGGGCTAATTTTCCATGGTTTTTCCAAAAACGAGATTKGCTATTTTTAAAATGATTCGCCCAAATTCTATAGGATWAAATGATTTTACCTTAAAAATCGCCAAAATTTTATAAAAACTATATAAATCCTTATAAATTTGAATATTTTTACAAAAATATCGCCAAACATTTATAGTTGGCATATGAAGGATTTGTAAGATTCGCCAAGGTTTCTACATTTTAAAATAAATTTACATCCTTAAAATCATCCTTGTTGAGGAGTGTTATCCTTCCTTAAGGATTAATATATGGTGTTACCCTACCTCAAGGGTTTTCATATACTAAAGTGTGTTTTTTCTATATTTTTCTTTGAATCTTCGTGGTGTTTCTATAAGAAAGTTTTGGATTATTAACAAGTGGTTTCAGAGAACTTTCCTTGGTTGTAAGTGTGGGAAAATATTTTTATTTAAAAAAAAAAACACCCAAGTTAAAAAAAAAATCGTGTGAAATGGAGTTCGAGAAGTCAAGTTCTTTGCATTTTAAAATATGCAATCTGCATGATTTTTATGATTTGTGTAGCATATGAGGCTGAATTTTTCAAAACAAATAGCATATCTAAGTTCCTCTCAAAATTTCACCCAATGAAAAAAAAAAAAAATCATGTAAATGAGAGCTATGGAAGTCAATATATCGTTGATTTAAAATCATCTATTTTGGGGGGTTTTTTGTGACGGCAGTGGGACTGCATAGTTCATAAATTTTCATAGGGTTCTCAAATTGTTACCATATCAATGCCATTGAATAAATTATTTTAAGAGATTTCTTTTGGTATATTTTATGTGGTGTTTCCAAAGGTTATTTCATGTGAAACCCTTGAATAAATTATACATATTTTTGAATCATTCAAAGCCCAATTGTATGACACATTGCATGATGTTACAGATGGTCTTGATGATAGTTTTCATAGTATTCAAGATTCATTGGATATCATCCAGGAGAGATATATTATGGAAGACATGAATAAATAAAATCAATAAGTATATGTTTGGTATGATTTTGAGGCCGATTGCGATGATTGGTATATGGATAGTTGTCATTTCTGGGATGAAAACCACTTCCATATTTTATTTGATGACTCTAATCCACCTTTTGTAGAGAACACCAATGTCACACATCAGGAGCTAGTTATGATTACCAATGTCCATCCTGCATATTCTGCAGTGGTATTATTCCTTCGACCATTTTCCACTATTTGGATGGATCTTCTTATTTGGATCCACATAAAAGGGGTCGGGATTTGGAGCATCAGTTTTGGTTTTTTAGTGGGTTCCAAAATATTCCACGGGACATTCACATGAGCACTTGGACATGGGATGCTAGCTTCAATGGTGGTTGTACTACTTCAACATGGTGGCTTTCCTTTCTACATGGGACCATGGATCTCTAGTATACTTCAACACTATGGTCCCCACTTATCCATGGGACCCTGTTATATGGTTTTATACCCTCATAACAAGTGTTGGGGAGAACACTTTCATAAGGGAGATGTAATGTTAGGTAGCTCTAGAGGTAGTGGAGGCCATTGAATGTAAGGTGGACTAGGTCCACTATATTATTAAATAAGTCCCACTATGATAGATAGATATAGTAAATGGGTATTTGTATATAATAAATGTAAGAGAGATTCTTAGAAGGTTCTACTTCTAGAAGATTCCTCCTCTTGAATGTTCTTAGGTGATGGAAGAACTATATGAATGGGTTAAAGTAATGTAATGGAATAGGAAGAGAAGTATTGTATTTGGAGCTGAAGCTCGATAGGAGGAAGCCCCCTCAAAGAGGCAAGTGAACAAGAGAGGATCCCTTCCATAATAGGATTCATTGTATGGTGTTGTCGTACCCCAAGGGTTTTGATATAATAAGTGTGGCTTTTGTATATTGTTCTCTGAATCTTGTTGGTGTTTCTGTATGCAAGTTTTGGGTTCTTAACATCACCCTTAATTTTCATAAAACCTTTCTAAACAAAGAAAGAGTAAATATTTTCATACCATGACCTTGGTGGATGTTTTAGTCCATAAGAATATTTATTTAATTTAAACACTAGATGTTATTAACATTTATTTACAAATCCTTTTGTCAATATGAGATATACTTCTTCTTTTAGTTCCCCATTTAAAAAATCAAACTTAACATATAATTGATAAAGTTTCCAATTATGTTTTGTAGCTAAAGAGATCAGTAATCTAATTGTATTGAGCTTAGATACAGGTGCAAATGTATCCTCATAATCAATTTTGTATTTCTGTGAATACCCTTTTGTAACCAACCTAGATTTATATTTATCTATACTTACATCTGCTTTAAATTTGGGTTTATGCTGTTAGATTATGAGATTGATTTCTTATGTGAATTAATTCTTTTATTTTATTCAACACTTTGATTCTATCTTAATACACTTCAACAACACCAAATCATAACCGAATAGAAATAACTATGTAGATAATTAAGCATGCACATCAACAACACATATACCCTGGGGAAACCCTATATAGAGAGAAAAACCTCAAAAAGCGATATTCCTTTATTGCATTAAAAATGTAATATCACTTACAAATATTCACCACGAATGTTCTGCTCTTAAAGAGATTTCCAAGATGACTTTCACTTGACAAAGACCTAAGATACCTTGCTGAAATAAACCTATCATATGTTGCCTCTATTGTTGATATACAACACTGATGTGTTGTTGATATACGCCTCTGATATGCAGCCTATATTGCTGATATACAACACTAATATGATTCTTTGGTATGATTCTTATTTATCATTGATATGCACCTATATTGCTTCACCCTTAACCTGTATATCAAAATCTGTGTTGAAGAGAGGGTTCGACCACTTCTTATACAGGCTAAAGAGGAGAAGAGGAGAAGCTTGAAATAGTAACTTGTTTGCGTGATTTAATCATAATTGAGCTTCATACTTTAGTTCAAACTTAGAACTACACTTGATACTGGTATAATTTAGTTAAAAGATAGAACTAGACTTGAGACTTGAGTTACAACTCATCATTAAACTTTAGTTCGAAAATAGAACTAGAATTGAGACAGGTATACTTTAGTTCAAAAATAGAACTAGACTTGAGACTTCAGTTACAACTCAACATTACACTTTAGTTTGAAAATAGAACTAGACTTAAGACTTCAGTTACAACTCAACATTACACTTTAGTTTGAAAATAGAACTAGACTTGATACTTCAGTTGCAACTCATCATTAAACTTCAGTTCAAAAATAGAACTAGACTTAATACTTCATTTCCAACTCAACTCTTTACAAGGGAATTTAAAATTCTCTTCATGGTGGATAATGTTACACGTGCCAACGCACTATATCAATACATTTATATCATTTTCAATATTAGGAATATCGTTTGTTTCTAGCTGATAGCAATTTTATATTCAACCTAACTTTTGCTAGATTCCTTGACTTTTGGTCATGGCTCGCAAGGTTTGACTAAGCTCACAGAGGTTGTACATTCCGCTTGACTTTTTCACTAGTCTGTCTATGCTCACAGAGGTTGTACGTTCCCCCTTACTTTTGCACTAGACTGTCTATGCTCACAGAGGTTGTACGTTCCCCCTGACTTTTGCATTAGAATCACATAACATCTCGTTCATCCTAACTTTTGGTTTGACTCATAGAGGTTGTACATTCCCCCGTGATTTTTTCCATACCTCACAAGAATGGTTGATTCTCCAAATCTCCCTCGCTAGCCTTAGGGTGGTCCATATGACCTCTCACTGGAGAATGACTATCGATGCTGCCAAATTTAACACTCCCTCTCACTGAGGGAGTCATTCTCAGCCACACCAAGCTTGCCTCTCAGCTGCAAAAAATGTCTCGAGGTGAGAGGCTTGGTTAGGATATTAGCTACTTGCTTGCTCGTGGTTATGTATTGTAACTTTACAATTTTTCTCTGGACCAAGTCTCAGATGTAGTGGCACCTCATGTCAATATGTTTTGACCTGTTGTGAAATACTGGGTTCTCTATCAATTTT
This sequence comes from Picea engelmannii, assembly GCA_009831015.1. Lineage (NCBI taxonomy): Eukaryota > Viridiplantae > Streptophyta > Pinopsida > Pinales > Pinaceae > Picea > Picea engelmannii. Next base: position 44,410 of record ML780571.1, on the reverse strand, counting down.
ATGCAACTTTAATTATCATGGTGAACCACCGTTGTCTCGAGCTTGTCACCAAACAACCCAGAAACCCATTTTCTAATCCATAATGCTTCCTTGCTAGCATCACCTTCTGCAATGTACTCAACCTCTATTGTAATCTGTGCAAGGGATCCCTGCTTCCAGATTGACCAAGAGATCATAACGAATCCTAAACTGAAGCAGTCTCTAGAAGTACTTTTCCAATCCACTGGGATTCATGTCCAATCATCACTTCCATACCCATGAAAAAATAAACCACCACTGGATGTATACCTGTATACCTCAGACCATAAGTAATGGTGCCTTTGAGATATCTTAATATGTGCTTTGCTGCCACCCAACATCTCTGTCTCAGTTCATTCATGAACTGACTCATTGCAATCACTGCATAACGTATATCTGGCCTAGTGTGGATCATGTAGACATAGATTTTCAATCCATCATACCAAACCTCTTTAGTACATCCACTGTGTATTTTCTGTGTGCCATAAATATCTCTCCTTGTCTCTGCCATACCTCCATTCCTAGGAAGTAATGCATCAAGCCTAAGTATTTCATCTAGAATTCTGAGGTTAACTCCCTCTTATACCAGGCTATTAGCCCGTCATCTATTGTTACAAAGAGATCATCAACATATAGGATTAGTATAAGAAGTTGGTTACCTCTTACCTTGAAGTATAGATTTGCATCAACATCACTTTTTTGAAAGACCAGGCTTTTAAGAAAGCCATCAATCCTATCATACCAAAATATGGGAGCCTGCTTAAGACCATAAAAGTCCTTCCTTATCTTGCATACATAAGTGCCTTTGTTATGCAGTACAAAACCATCTGGTTTTTCCACAAAGACCTCATGTTCAATATTTCCATTCAAGAATTTTGTTTTTACATCCATCTGATGTAGCTTCCAACCAAGAATGGGGGATAAATAAATAATAGTTTGAATGGAGGTATACCTGGTTACAGGGGAAAAAGTCTCTTTGTAGTCGATTCCTTCTTTCTGAGTGAGGTCTGTAGCTACAAATCTTGCTTTGAACTTTTTCACACTTCCATCAACTGCATGCTTGATCTTATAGACCCATTTGGAAAAAACCACTGATTTGTGTTTTGGCCTCGACACAATTTCCCAAGCATTGTTCTTTATAATAGACCTATATTCCTAAAGCATGACATCCTTCCATACTTGTAATTTATCTTCTTCTTCAAATAAGGAAGGCTTGACATCACTAATGTTGCTCATCAGTGCAACATAGCCTCCAAACCTATGAGGCCTCTTCCTTTCCCTGAAAGTTCCTTTGGGAGAAGCTATCCTTTCTTCTTTCTGCACTATTTCTTTAATCCACCCTAGCTTCCTTTTGGATGATTCTTCAATATTTATTTCTAATGCTTCACAAGATTCTAGGGGGTCATTACTTATCCCTTCAGGAGGTTCCTCCCTTTGATCATATGACTCTTCATTTTTAGAAGAGGGTGAAGCTGGATGAACTGCTTCTGATTCCTTTTGAAGCTTTTTGTATTTCTTAAATGAGACTTCCTCATGGAAATTCACATATATTCTTACCTCTATTTGCCTCTGACCTAGTACATAAATCATCTAAGCCTTGGATTTCTCACTCTACCCCAAAATAACCCCTTTCTTGCCTGAGGGTTCCATCTTTGTCCTCTTTTCCTTAGGGACATGAATATACACATGACTCCCAAATATCCTTAGATACCTTACTTCAGGTTTGATCCCTGAGAAGACCTCTTTATGATTCTTGTCCTTTAAGGTATCATGTGGACACCTATTCTAAATATACACGATAGTGGAGGTAGCTTCTACCCATAAATAATTTGGCAGATCCTGTTCAAACATCATTGCTTTCGTTGCCTCACAGATTGTCTTGTTTTTCCTCTCAGCAACTCCATTTTGCTGAGGGTTATATGGCACTGTCAATTGTCTCTTGATTTCTGTTGAATTGCATAAATCCTCAAACTAGAGATATTAAAACTCTCCTCCATTGTCTGTTCTAAGGATTATGATGTGTTTCCTTGTCTTCTTTTCAATAAAGGCTTTATACTCTTTGAATTTATCAAATGTGTCACTTTTAGATTTACGGAAATATATCCAACATTTTATTGAGTAATCATCAATAAAAATGACATCGGACCACATACATCAGAATAAACCAGATCTAATATGCCCTGAGCTCTATTGTCACTACTAGGAAATTCTTTCTTTATATTTTTACCTAGAATGCATCCCTTACAAATTTCATTTCTACTAAGAGAAATAGAGGGCATGCCACATACCATGTTGTGTATATCTGGAAGAGATTTGTAATGAATATGTCCAATTCTTCTGTGCCACAACTCGCTGGAGCTAGTCACATTATGAGCTAGTGCCTAGACTAACTATACTGACACGATGTAAAGTCCTCCACTGCGAGTTCCAATGGGTTCTTTTGTACTTAAATGGCTACCTTTAGCCCATAGTAGTGCCTTCATGCCCTTGAAGATAACCCAATATCCCTTTTCCTCAAGGGTTTCAACTGATAGTAGATTCTTCTTGAGCCATGGAACATATAATACTTCATCAATAGGAAGTCTAGCCCTAGATTCCAATCTAAAGGAGATAGAGCCTACTCCCTCTATCTTGTAACATTTTTCATCCCCAAGCTCAACATGCTCTGCAAAAGATTTTGTCTCAAAATATGAGAGGATCTCCTTGTACCCTATCATGTTCTTTGATGCACCACTTTATACTAACCAAGTTTTCAACCCCATGAAAACTGAACTGATAAAGGAAGAAACCAAGTAATATTATTTTCTATTTTTTTTCTCATTAGAAGGATTTTTTTTATTTCTTTTGGATTCATCATCCTCAGTAGTTGAGGCATGATGTTTCCCTTTCCTTGGATATTTATTTCTAAACCATCAATCATTAGAAATATGACCCAACTTATTACAACTAAAGAATTTAATCTTATATGTATCAATATTCTTTCCTTTGATTGTACCTTTGGTGTTTGGATTCCTCTGAGAGCCTTTCTGGAAAGTCCCTTTCTTCTTTCCCTTGAATCTTGATGCTAAAGTTGAGTCTCTTATTTCATTGGTTCGCTCTTGGTAGATGTGCGACTCTCCTCTTGGAGGAAATCATGCCATAAAGTCTCAAACGTGGGCTAAATCTCTCTCCCACTTATAATGGATAAGAATGTCTCCCATGAAGAGGGAAGACCGTCAAAAATTACCTGCAGTAAATCATGATCGTCCACTACCACCCCTATGTCCAAAAGTTGATATTTGGTCTAGGCTATCCTGGACCATAAAGATGCCACTGATTTACCTTATTCCATGTTCAAATACTTAAGCTTGTGTCGAAGTGTCCTCTTCATTCTCGGATCATTTTTCTCATACAGATTTACCAATGTGTCCATACAATCCTTGGCAGTCATTAACAAAGTCATTGTAGGAATTATACTATCTTTTACTAATTCAAAGATGATTCGCTTGGCCTTTGCTTGACTCTTCCTGAAGGCTTCTCTTCCTACATTATTTGTGGGTTCCTCCAACACTGTGGTCACATACTACTCAATATCATGCTCCTACAAGATATTTGTTATCCGGAGCTTCCACACGTTGAAGTTGGTAGCTCCTTCAAGCCTATTCTTAGCCCTAACTAAAATGGACGATGCCATGGAATTCACACTAGAAACTTAATCAAGCAAGCTTGGATTTGTGTGTGCCTGATGCTAGCATCAACAATCATTCTCCAATGAGAGGCCATATGGACCACCTTGAGGCTAGCCAAGGACATTTGGAGAATCAACCAGTCTTGTGAGGTATTGACAAAAGGCAGGGGGAACGTACAATTACGTCGACGCCCTTCACCCATAGGTCGAAAGGTCCATGTCAACACAAGATCTTTCTCTTTCTCTCAACCCGAAGAACTCTGATCGGTCCTTCTTATTCCCTATCGGGTATTCTACACCCACAACAAAATCTCCATGGGATCTCCTCTTTCCAATCAGGAGATCAGACTTCACGAGGTCAGTGGTCAGACGTTGGACTCTCGAATCCTCGAGACCAGACAACAGTCAACGTTGACCCTTTCCTTCTCTTTCAAGATTTTCCTGTCATGAATTCGGCACTCGCAATATCAATCAACTTGATTTACCGAACACTGACTCCTGATATGCCGAAACTCCAATGCACGTGCGAGTTGACTATTCAATGTCCCGTCACCCCTGTCGGAATTTTGAACTTCACAGGATCGCGAATCCTGATGCAAATGTTTCAGGACTTCTCGCTGCGAAACCCTGAAATTATGTGCCACCTATCCACATCGCCGACTCCTATGTCCCCACACTGTTCTCTTAGCCGTCGGGATATCACATATCGCGATTTTGCAATTCCCGTTGCAATGTTATGGAGTTTCAACCCATGAAACCCCGATATGCGAATTCACATGTAAATCCGACGGTCCTTGTGACCCGAATCTACGGTCCTACCCCTTCTGAGCTTTGAACCCTTTTGGGAATACTTCACCATATCTCCCCTGCACCTTTGTGAGATCTAATGGCTCACGGGAGTTCGCGAATCCTCCTCGGAGAATTCTGATCGTCCGTCCTTCCTTTTGGCAATTTCTATGAATGACCAGGTGTTCCTCTACGGAACTTGTCCACCTGCACGTAATTTTGTGACGCTTCCTACACACTTCCAGTCACATCTCTCCTGTACTGTCCTTCAACAATTCCGAAGGTATTATCCTTCCTGAGATTTCTTATAACTCCGAGTCTTAGAAAAAGACTCTTGTGCACACTCCTTGCGGAAAACTTCAAACACCTTCAAGTGTTGAATCTCCTCTGACTCTGTGCACACCTGCAGCAGCAGTCTCTAAACACTTTACTCAGGTTCGCAACCTTGAGACTTCACTTGGCCTGCGCACTCCTTGCACGACTCCTGTACCTGTTAGCATCAGAAGTCACTCCTGGATTGCTTACGGGAGAAGAGCCTGAAACCCATCAGTTTAATGTCATGGTTTGTTTGAAAGGGGTGATCAAATGGAAGCAAACTCAGAACAGTTGTCTCAACTCAGAAACTAGGCCAGGCATGCATGGACGAGTGAGGTCTTGATAAACTTCAAACAGTAAGTTGCAATAAAGGGTGAGTAGGGGGGAAGACTTGTATGAGAAGAGTGCGAAGGTCTATCACAAACATCAGGTTCGTAACAGACTAGAGAAGAAAGCATTCGAGCACAAGATCCTCTTACATTCAAACAAAGGAAACGAGAGAATACAATAATGTCACAACAAATCCTTTATCATAACAAAATTGCAATAATCCACGCGAATCCTTCGACTCTGAACTAACTAGCATGAGATGAAACATAGATGAAAAGGAGAACTGTTTGTCATAAACAAAGAAGTCTCAAACACAAATACATGACCAGGAAACCAGAATGGTCGTTAAAACTTTACAGTCGAGAGCTTAGCTCTACCATCGATAGATACAAAAATGGCGAAAACGCCTTCATATACTCATAACAACAACGACAGCGACATCAAGACACTGCATTGAAGGCTTTGCGTCTGCATGGATTTCTGACAGTCAACCTCTGAAAGATCGTGCAACTTATGTCAGACGCAATCTAACTCTTTGACAGTTCCAACGGTGAATCGACGTGCTTTTAAGTCACTTCCGTGATTTCCCATTATGGCGGAGACGATGTCTAACCACCACCAACCGCTTCAATAACTGCTTCATTGGGATTGGGGATGGTCCGGCCAACTTGGCACCTTCAGGACGTGGAGGACATCCCGCGCTGCCACCTAGAACAACTGACTGGTCTAAAGAATAGGCATGAGGACCAGCGCGGAAGATGGGGCACGGGAACAGAGTGGTGGGACCAGAACTGCGAGGGAAAAGGAATAAAAGATGAGGTTTAAGAGAGGTGGCGGGGGAGACATGTGGCGGAAGATGATAATTGGAAGGAGAAGGACAAGGAATAATGGGTGCACTTGTGGTAGGAGGCTGTCGTGGAAAGAGATGGGACACATGGCAGGCGATGAATGGATTGGGAAAGGGACCATGTGGACCAAGAGAAGGGGAAGTGACAGATGTTGGAAGATGAGGAGAGGGCAGAAGGGCGCGAGCCTCATCGCACGGCCAGGAGGAGGACAGGTATACAAGCTGACATGACGGGAAGGAGGCCCACCTTGCTAAACACAGAGCTGCTGAGAAGGATGAGATTATCCAAGCGTCGTTCATCCGGGCGCACTGATCTAGGCCGTTGGAAATCTGCGCACCCAATTCCGGACCCCCCCCCTCCGCTTAAAGGTAGAAAGGCAGGGGGGGTCCATAATTTCCTTTATCACCATTGATCTGGGCGCTACGATCTTGGTCGTTGAAGAGGTGCGCCCTGGATTCCGGACCACCCCCCCGCTTAAAGGTAGAAAGGCGGGGGGGGGTCCGGAATCGCATCTACGTCGTTGATCCGGGCGCCGCGATCCTTGCCATCCAGACTTGATTTTCATTTAATCATGGGCGCATTAGCACCCAAACTTAGGAAAAGTGGGTTTTTAACCCATTCCTTTGCATTCTAACCCCCTTACAAGAAATATTGCTAACATCTAGCTCCATGGGGTATAGAGTTGTCCCTGTGATGCTCTAAGAACTCTTTTGCAGATTCAGTGCCTTTGTTGTTGGGCTATGGAGTTATTTATTAGTCCTAAAAACAAAAACAGAAACAATATGTACAAAACGAAACAAAAAGAGCCAACTGTGGCTCACAAAAAACATTTTTTCAAGAAATGCCCATTTATTGGGCTGCTGAAAACTTCTTTGCCTTCCAGATCCTGCAACCTGTAAGTGTTGTTTGAACATGCTTCAAGGATCTTGAAAGGCCCCAACTAGAGGGCGTCAAACTTATTGTGCTTGCCTTTATCCTGCCTGGGTGCGTCCCACTTGAGTACCAGGTCACCCTGCTTGAATTCGTTCTTTTTGTTCTTCTTGTCAAAATTCTGTTTGATCTTCTGCTGATGGTTGTAGGCCCTATTCATGACCTGCTCTCTGATCTGTTGTACTTCCACCATCTGGTGAATTCTTCTGATCACATGGTTAGGTTCTCCTTCAAGGTCCTGGAGGAAATTTGCCACAGGTAAGGCAAGCTGAGTGGGGAAAACGACCTCTATTCCATAAACAAGTTGGAAAGTAGAGATGCCCAGGGACTTCTTGGTTGTCACCCGATCAACCTAGAGAACAAATTTGAGCTTTGAGTCCCAGGCCCTCTGATTATCCTCCAGTAGCTTTTTGATAAGCTTGATCAGGATTTTATTGGAGGACTCCGCCAATCCGTTTCCTTGAGGATAGTATGGAGTAGAGTGAACCAATGAAATCCCAAATTGTTCACAAAATTTGATCAGAGGCTCAGACCTGAAGGGGGAGGCATTGTCAGTGACAATCCTGCTTGGGAAACCAAATCTGGCTATGATGTCTTCCAAGAGGCTGATGATTACTTTGTGAGAAGCGCTCCTGGTGGGGACAACCTCTATCCACTTGGTGAAATAATCAGTGGTAGTGAGGATCCATCTGTGCTGGCCACTCGAGGGAGGATGAATCTCTCCGATGAAATCCAATCCCCACTGCTGAAAGGGTGCCGAAACTACTACAGGATTTAATGGCAGAGATTTGAGTTGTTGCTTACCTGAGAACTTCTGGCATTTAATGCAATCCCTGACTTCCCTGCAGACATCAGTAAACATAGTAGGCCAGTAGTACCCAGCCCGGAGGATTTTGTGGGCTGTGGTCTTCCAAAAATGATGACCTCCACAGAGACTGCTTTGAAAATCAAACATCACCTTTTGGGCTTGCAGCGGGTCGAGGCATCTTAATAGTATCCCCAGAGGGTCTCTCCAATACAATGCTCGGTCAATGAGACAATACCTGACCACTTTGAGATTCAAAGCTCTGGCCCTACTCTTTCCCAATCCGTCAGGGGGCTTTAATTCTTGCAGAAAATACAAGATATCCTTGTACCAGGGACATGATGCTAGAGGTATGATAATCTGAGAATTCCTGCTGGATGACTCAGCTTGCTCATTGATGAAGTTAATCCCCAAAGTCTTGCAATTGGATTCAGCCAGCAGCTTGGCCAAACCTTGCCCCTTTATCAACTTGGTGGGCTTAATCTCCAGGTCAAATTCCAGGATCTTGGCGATCCACTTACCTCTTCTCCCGTCTATGTCAGGCTGTATAAGAATGTCCTTCACAGAGGTTGAAGGGACATATGCAGTGATTTTTGAGTGCAAAACATAGATCCTGAAAGCTTTGAGAGCTTTCACCAATGTATAGGTCTGCTTCTCCATGATCTCGTATCGGAGCTCAGCATCTCTCAATGCCTTGATGTAGAAAGAAATAGGTTTCTCTCGTCCTTGATCATTTTTCTGCAACAAGACTGCAGCTACCGAGTCATCAGAAGCAAATGAGAAAATCAGGAAATATTTAAAATAATCGGGATTGATTAACACAGGTGCCTCAGTCAATGCTTTCTTTATTTGGGCAAAAGATTCCCTGGGTTCAGCAGTCCATTTTATTTCATGGCCCTTCCTGAGCATGGTTGTGATGTGTTTCACCAGCTCAACAAAGTTTGAGACGAATCTCCTCAGAAAGTTAACCTTCCCCCAAAATGCCTGAACCTCTTTCTTAGACCGGGGAAGTGACAGGGCCTGAATCACTTCCACCCTGCTTGAGTCAATCCTTACTCCTTCTGCCGACACTATGTGACCCAACAACTTTCCCTCCTTCATAGAAAACAGTGATTTCTTGGGGTTTAAAGATAGGCCATACCTCCGACACTTCAGGAAAACTCTTTTTAAGTGGCAACAGTGCTCTTTATCAGTCTTAGAGAAGACTGTGATGTCATACAGATATATCACCACAAACTTGTCCTTCTCCCCGATGAAGGCTATGTCCATGGCCCGCTGAAATGTTGCTCCTGCATTCATCAGTCTGAAAGGCATTTTGGCATACATGAATGTGCCCCAAGGAGTGGTGAAGGTTGTTTTTTCTCTATCCTCAGGCATGAATGATATCTGATTGTATCCAGAGAAACCATCAATCATGGATATCCTGGATGCGCCAGTGACTCTCTGTAATATATCTTACATGTTGGGCAGGGGATAATTGTCCTTTCTGAAACTTCTATTCAGGTTCCTGAAATCAACGCAGAGTCTGATTTCCCCACTCTTCTTTCTCACCGGGACCAGATTGGCTATCCATTCAGAATATCTCAAGGGGAGAATGATCTGGGCATCCAACAACTTCTTTACCTCTTTCTCCATGACAGGTAGCAACATGGGATTTATTTGTCTCAGCTTCTGCTTGAATGGCTTAGCCTCTTCTTTCAGTGGGATTTTGTGATCGATGACTGATGTGTCATACATTTTGAGGTCTTTGTAGGTCCATGCAAACACATCAGCAAATTCCTTCAGCAACTTAGTATATCCGTCTCTCTGCTCCTCAGTCAAACTCCTTGACAGCTTGACCAATTTAGGCTCCTCACGTGTGCCTATGTTACATTCAGCTATGTCATCATCATTACCTGAAACCTTACCCTTCACTGCCACATCATTCCCATCGAACAATCTTTCTAACGGGACCAGTCCTTTCGGAATGTGATTGCTCAGTAGCTGAATGAGTTGGTGATCAACAATTTTATTCACAAATTCCCCAGGGTGATGATCATCTTCCTCACCAGGATTCTCATCTATGTGCATTGTGGAAAAATCATCAATGGACTGGAGAAATTTCTCAATTTCTTGATCATCTTCAAACACTTTCCAGTATTTGACATTGTCTGGTATAGAAGGTCTGTACTTTATTTCAATATCAGACTCGACAGTGGGAAGCGTGGGAACTTTGAACACACTAGCTGTGAAAGCTAAAAAGTCAGCTGAAGCATTTTCTTCCCTTGGAATGAAAGAGATGTTAAAAGCCAGGAAGAAATTATTAACTAGGTCCCAAACCTCGTTCCTGTAATTCCTGAGCCGAGTATTCTTAGCCTGATAAACATTTTTGACTTGTTGAACGATCAACTCTGCATCTCCAAACACAGTCATCTCCTTAATTCCCATTTCCTTGGCAGCTCTTAATCCCAGAACTAGGGCTTCATACTCTGCCACATTGTTGGTGACTTTGAATTCTAGCTTCTATGACAGAGATATGGTCTCTAGACAGGGTGATATGAATATCACTCCGGCACCTGCACCCATACTGGAGGAAGATCCATAAAAGAACATCTTCCAAACAGAGGTGGTTGGAGGGGGTGTCTCCTGATTAAGAATGAGTTGCTTTCTAATCTGTAAAGGAGCCTCAGGGGTGTGGGTGAGCTGTAGTAAACTTGAGCCTAAATCAATGTCCAAGGCATAGATGGGATGATTGGTAGGGTTGGCTTCATCACTGATTATGTAGGCCAGTTGGGCTTCTCTGTACAGTCTCCTATGTTCCCCTCCAAAGACTGGAATGGTGGCATATGTGAGATCCATATGCAAGGTTCCCCCCAGTCTCTTTATCCAAGATCTCGAAAACAACATGCCAAACTTAGGGGGGACATCAACTACCACAATATCCATGACCATACTCTTCATGGGCAGCTGAAACAGGGAAACTTCCAGGTCCTTGATGACTCCCAAACACTGAACTCTCCTGGAGTCGAAAGAATAGAGGTCATGATAGGCTCGGGTGACTTCCAGTCCTAATTCTTCCATGACAGTTTTGGGCATGAGGTTGTGAGAGGCCCCTGAATCCATAAGGCAATTATGCAACACCTTGTCATGTATGTTCAGGGATGTGTAGAAGGGAGGGGATGAATCATCTCTGTCTTCTATCATGGGACCTAGGACAACTGCAGGCCTTTCATCTTGGAGGTTTATGGAGTCTGTGAGAGGGTATGAGGCTTCAAATTTCAACAACTCAGAGAAGCTCTTTTTGAATTCCCCATGTTTAATTAACTCAGTGAGTGGCACAGGGATTCTGATCTTTTGAATCTCATGTTCGAAATTGAAAGAAGACATAGGATTTTGGATTTCTCTAATTTCAGGAACATGATTATGGACAATGGGAGAGAGAGGTTGAGCCTTCTTACCTCTATGAGCGTCTGCTACTTCATTAGCAGGTTTCTCTGTTCTATTGGACTGCTCAGGAACATCAGGTGTTTCTTCCCTTTTGTCGGACCTCAGGTTGTACCTGCCTTGACCGCCACTAGCTTTGTCTCCCTTGCTCAATTCATTCAGCTGACCATCCATGAGAGACTCTTCATAAGCATTCTGGGTGAGATGTGGAAAAGGAGGAGTGTCTTCTAGGCAGTGGATTTCAGGATCCAGCTCATCTATTTCTCTTTCCTCCTCATGGGCAACCATATGGTTCTGAAAAGGGGCCTGAATTCTCTGGTCGTCTCTGTCTCTTCCTCTTTCTCTGTGCATAGTTGGGGGAGGAATATTATTTGGCCTCCTGAAGCCTTCTTTATTTTTGGTGTTCTGAGGGCCCTTGTATGCTTGTTTCCTTTCCACCTTCAATTTTTCCATTTCCTCGGTCAGAAACTTCATCATCTCGGCCAGTTCATTCACTTGAGGGTGGGGCAATGATGGGCTGGAAGTTGAGGCTTCATCTCGTCCCTTTCTTCTGTCTACGTCTTCTTTTTTCCTCAGTCTGTCAGCTGCCAATATGTTGGATTCCACTTCTACGGCGGCGTCTTGCATTTGAGTTAGGGAGGTAGCTCTTCTTTCTCTCAATAGCAGGCAAAAATCAGGATCAAACGCACCAGCATATGAAATTTGGGCGGAGGCCTCTGAGGGCTTTATCTCTACAGGGATCTTGTTGTACATCTTATTAAATATTTTGGAGAAGTCTGAGACAGACTTTGCTTCCATTTTCCTCAGACACCCAAACTCTTTCATGTAATACATATAATCCTTCCTATCCCCCCACTGTCTCAGGAAAACACTATCCAGAGCCTCAATTCCAGCAATAGATCCGAGGGCTAGTCCTCTAAACCATTTCCTGACCTCACCCTCCAGGCTCTGGACAAAGACTCTCATCCAGACATCTTCACTCTCGATATTCAATTTTTTTGCGTAACTATAAAAATCAGCTAGGTTCTCTTCAGTAGTTATGTCTCCCTCCCCACTGAACTTGGGCATATATTTCAAATAATCTCCAGCAGGGAGGGGATTCAGAGGATGGGGTAGAATCAAAGGAGCAAATCTAGCAGCAACTATGGCATCCATTCTGTTCAGAGGGGGATTATCACCAGCCATAGGGATATTAGGTAGGGGAGAAATCGGAGGAGAAGGAGTATGGACGGGAGATGTCGGAAAAGAGGCTCTTGGAGGAGACAACGGAGAAAGCAGAGAGAGAGCCAAGGGACCTGAGTGTACAGATGCTTCTCTCTGTGTAGTAGTAGAAACAAAACGAGAGGTGGTGAAACCTTCGGAAGCTTGTGGTCTGTGATGAGGCAAGACTTCCAGGGAGGGGGGAGTGAAAAGGATCTCTCTTCCTGATACCAGACCAGGAGGAGAAAACTCAGCAGGAACACTCCCGAAATTCAGAAAATGGGAAACCTCAGAGGAAGGACAACTAGGAAGCTGCGAATAAGAAAATGGAGTTCTCACAGAAGGGGAGGGCGTATTAGCTATTTCGGTGATGGAAACTTCTCTCACAGAGATTTTTCCCTTTCTACGCACCGCTTCCGTGTCAGCTTCTGGTGTAGCTAAAGGAAAGTGTGGATTAGACCTCGTATGTCTACCTCTCGAAGCCACAATTGATAGAGAAGTTTCTCCTCAGCGGAGTCGCCAGGTGCACAGTAGCAATCTTCAAGTTCTGATATCTGATGTACCTTCAGAATCAATTGATCTTTGTCGTTCAAATCCGGGGAAAATATTCAACTTCGTCCCCGACGACGGCGCCAGAAATGTTAGCATCAGAAGTCACTCCTGGATTGCTTGCGGGAGCAGAGCCTGACACCCATCAGTTTAATGTCATGGTTTGTTTGAAAGGGGTGATCAAATGGAAGCAAACTCAGAATAGTTGTCTCAACTCAGAAACTAGGCCAGGCATGCATGGACGAGTGAGGTCTTGATAAACTTCAAACAATAAGTTGCAATAAAGGTTGAGTAGGGGGGAAGGCTTGTATGAGAAGAGTGCGAAGGTCTATCACAAACATCAGGTTCGTAACATACTGGAGAAGAAAGCATTCGAACACAAGATCCTCTTACATTCAAACACAGGAAACCAGAGAATACAATAATGTCACAACAAATCCTTTATCATAACAAAATTGCAATAATCCACGCGAATCCTTCGACTGTGAACTCACTGGCATGAGATGAAACATAGATGAAAAGGAGAATTGTTTTTCATAAACCAAGAAGTCTCAAACACAAATACATGACCAGGAAACCAGAATGGTCGTTAAAACTTTACAGTCGGGAGCTTAGCTCTACCATCAATAGATACAAAAATGGTGAAAATGCCTTCATATACTCAGAACAACAACGGTAGCGACATCAAGACACTGCATTAAAGGCTTTGCGTCTGCATGGATTTCTGACGCAAAGCCTTCAACTTATGTCATACGCAATCTAACTCGTGCAACTTATGTCAGACGCAATCTAACTCTTTGACAGTTCCAACGGCAAATCGATGTGCTTTTAAGTCACTTCCGTGCTTTCCCATTATGGCGGAGACGATGTCTAATCACCACCAACCACTTCAATAACTACTTCATCGGGATTGGGGATGGCCTGGCCAACTTGGCACCTTCAGGACGTGGAGGGCATCCCGCGCTGCCACCTAGAACAACTGACTAGTCTAAATAATAGGCATGAGGGCCAACGTGGAATATGGGGCACGGGAACGGAGTGGTGGGACCAGAACTGTGAGGGAAAAGGAAGAAAAGATGAGGTTTAAGAGAGGTGGCGGGGGAGACATGTGGCGAAAGACGATAAGTGGAAGGAGCAGGACAAGGCATAATGGGTGCACTTGTGGTAGGAGGCTGTCGTGGAAAGAGATGGGACACATGGCAGGCGATGAATGGATTGGGAAAGGGACCATGTGGACCAAGAGAGGGGGAAGCGATAGATTTCGGAAGATGAGGAGAGGGAAGAAGGGCGCGAGCCTCATCGCATGGCTAGGAGGAGGACAGGTCTACAAGCTAACATGACGGGAAGGAGGCCCGCCTTGCTAAACACAGATCTGCTGAGAAGGACGAGATTATCCAAGTGCCGTTGATCCGGGTGCATTGATCTGGGCCGTTGGAAAGCTGCGCGCCAAATTCCGGACCCCCCCCCCCTCAGCTTAAAGGTAGAAAGGCAGGGGGGTCCAGAATTTCCTTTATCGCCATTAATCCGGGTGCTACGATCTTTGCCGTTGAAGAGGTGCGCCCTGGATTTCGGACCCCCCCCCCCCCTCCTCTTAAAGGTAGAAAGGCGTGGGGGGTCCAGAATCGCATCTACGTCGTTGATCCGGGCGTCGCGATCCTTGCCATCCAGACTTGATTTTCATTTAATCATGGGTGCATTAGCACCCGAACTTAGGACAAGTGGGTTTTTAACCCATTCCTTTGCATTCTAACCCCCTTACAAGAAATATTGCTAACAATACCCAACTTTACTTCTTGGGTGAATGAGAACAAAAGCGACCCTATCTGAACCCTTTGTCAACGAACTCCTTGCAGACACTTCAACTGCACTCCTTGCAGGAAGCCTTGGCTTTGATAGAGAAAGAATTGAAATTCATTCCTACTTCCTCTCAGACTTCAAACTCTAAACATGAAATCACATACATAGCATATAAAGCAAATGTATAATAGGAAACAAACATTCATGAGCATATCATTCAGCATCAATACACAGAGAATAGACACTAAACCATGAATTTGCATCAGCCTCTTCTATTAATTCAAATATCTATACATGGGTGTTCTTACAAAGCTCCCTGCATGCTTTTCTTCTTAGTACTCAGAATAATGTTACAATACACAATGAGGGTGTCTATATCCCGTTTCCCTCTTGCGCTCTCAAACAGTCTAATCTAGAATTAAATTATATCTACCTGCATTAACTACTATAAATGCCTTCTACCTACTATGGATGAGAGAAAATGGCTCAAGGTATGATTACAATTTACAAGTGCACCTCATCATAATGGCTCATTTAAGATCGCGCAACAACTTCTAGGTAATTTCAAAATGTGTGCTGGTGCTTATCCAACTATCTTTTGTCTTCCGCGTCGGCTCACTTGGCATTGGCGATGCTTCTGCATCATACTCCCTCGCTTGAAAATTTTCATGGGCTCCTATCCATGAGCTCCTGCACGGTCTTTCCATGCTTCTGTATCTTCGCCTCATTCTCCCAGCTGACATCTTCAACTGGATGGTTCTTCCACTTGACCAGATACTCAAAGTATTGCTTTTGCCTGGTCCTTTTGCTCACTCTTTTATCCAGTATGCACTCCATCTGCGGCTTATCTGAAATTGGCATCTGCTTCGTTCCCTGGATCACTGGTTTCTCATCTCCAGTCTCTGTTTCCTCATCTCTATATGGGTACAAATCCGAGATATTGAATATCGGAGAAATTACGATCCCATCGGGTAATTCAATCTCATAAGCATTCGTCCCAAATTTCTTCAAGACCCTACGTGGCCCGATTTTCTTCATCTTCATCTTGTTGTATGTTCCTCTCAGGAACCTTTCTTTCCTCAAGTGTGCCAGAACCAAGTCATCAACCTCAAACTGAAGTTGTCTTTTGTGCTGGTCTGCTCTACGCTTATACTCCTGGTTTGAATTCTACAATCGCTCCTTCACCTAGCTGTGAAGTTCCTTCATTGCCTCTACGAATTATTCTACACTAGCGCTCCTAGTCGCAATCTATTTTGAATCCCTCAGTTCAGAAATTCCCTTTGGATGAACGCCATAAACAACCTGAAATGGACTCTTCCCTGTGCTCCTGTTAACTGAGTCATTATAAGCAAACTCTGCCTATGGTAATATGTTGTCCCACTGGTTGCGGTGCTCTGTCACCAAGCTTCTTAGTAAGTCTCCCAGAATTTTGTTCACCACTTTCGTCTGTCCATCCGTATGAGGATGATAAGCTGAACTAAATGACAAGTTAGTTCCCATCTTCTTCCATAAGGTCCTCCAAAAATTCCGTATGAATTTTGTATCTCGATCCAAAACTATACTCTTCGGAAACCCATGAAGTCGAATGACCTCTTTGAAAAATAGATTCGCAATGTGAGTTGCGTCACTGGTTTTCTGACATGGAATGAAGTGTGCCATCTTGGAAAATCTATATACCACCACAAATATTGAGTCAACACTGTTTGCACTCTTTTCGTCGATGTGTGAGCAAAAAGTGAGTGCTTACATGCCTATTTGGGCTCTGCTAGGCATGACAGCTGTATGGTAAAAGGTTAGAAAGAAAACAATAGAACTATTAACAAGAATTAAATAAAAACTA
>ML780571.1:0-16909 GCA_009831015.1 Picea engelmannii | reverse complement strand
GCGATAAAGGAAATTCCGGACCCCCCCTGCCTTTCTACCTTTAAGTGGAGGGGGGGGGTCCGGAATTTGGCGCGCAACTTTCCAACGGCCCAGATCAGCGCGCCCGGATCAACGACGCTTGGATAATATCGTCCTTCTCAACAGCTCTGTGTTTAGCAAGGCGGGCCTCCTTCCCATCATGTCATCTTGTAGACCAATCCTCCTCCTAGCCATGCGATGAGGCTCGCGCCCTTCTTCCCTCTCCTCATCTTCCGACATCTGTCGCTTCCCCCTCTCTTGGTCCACATGGTCCCTTTCCCAATCCACTCATCGCCTACCATGTGTCCCATCTCTTTCCACGATAGCCTCCTACCACAAGTGCACCCATTATGCCTTTTCTTTCTCCTTCCACTTATCATCTTTCGCCACATGTCTCCCCTGCCACCTCTCTTAAACCTCATCTTTTCTTCGTTTTCCCTCACAGTTCTGGTCCCACCACTCCATTCCCGTGCCCCATATTCCGCGTTGGCCCTCATGCCTATTATTTAGACCAGTCAGTTGCTCCAGGTGGCAGTGTGGGATGCCCTCCACGTCCTGAAGGTGCCAAGTTGGTCAGGCCATCTCCAATCCCGATGAAGCAGTTATTGAAGTGGTTGGTGGTGGTTAGACATCATCTCCGCCATAATGGCAAAGCACAGAAGTGAATTAAAAGCACGTTGATTCACCGTTGGAACTTTCAAAGAGTTAGATTGCGTCTGACATAAGTTGCACGATATTTCAGAGGTTAACTGTCAGAAATCCATGCAGACGCAAAGCCTTCAATGCAGTGTCTTGATGTCGCTACCGTTGTTGTTCTGAGTATATGAAGGCGTTTTCACCATTTTTGTATCTATCGATGGTAGAGCTAAGCTCCCGACTGTAAAGTTTTAACGATCATTCTGGTTTCCTGGTCATGTATTTGCATTTGAGACTTCTTGGTTTATGACAAACAATTCTCCTTTTCATCTATGTTTCATCTCATGCCAGTGAGTTCACAGTCGAAGGATTCGCGTGGATTATTGCAATTTTGTTATGATAAAGGATTTGTTGTGACATTATTGTATTCTCTGGTTTCCTGTGTTTGAATGTAAGAGGATCTTGTGTTAGAATGCTTTCTTCTCGAGTCTGCTACGAACCTGATGTTTGTGATAGACCTTCGCACTCTTCTCATACAAGCCTTCCCCCCTACTCACCCTTTATTGCAACTTACTGTTTGAAGTTTATCAAGACCTCACTCGTCCATGCATGCCTGGCCTAGTTTTTGAGTTGAGACGATTGTTCTGAGTTTGCTTCCATTTGATCACCCCTTTCAAACAAACCGTGACATTAAACTGATGGGTGTCAGGCTCTGCTCCCGCAAGCAATCCAGGAGTGACTTCTGACGCTAACATTTCTGGCGCTGTCGCCGGGGACGAAGTTGAATATTTTCCCCGGATTTGAACGAAAAAGATCAATTGATTCTGAAGGTGCATCAGATATCAGAACTTGAAGATTGCTATTGTGCACCTGGCGACTCCATTGTAGTGACTCCACTGAGGAGAACCTTCTCTATCAATTTTGGCTTTGAGAGGCAGACATACGAGGTCTAATCCACACTTGCCTTTAGCTACACCAGAAGCTGACGCAGAAGCGGTGCGCAGAAAGGGAAAAAGCTCTGTGAGAGAAGTTTCCATCGCCGAAATAGGTAATACGCCCTCCCCTTCTGTGAGAACTCCATTTTCTTATTCGCAACTTCCTAGTCGTCCTTCCTCTGAGGTTTCCCATTTTCTGAATTTCAGGAGTGTTCCTGCTGAGTTTTCTCCTCCGAGTCTGGTATCAGGAAGAGAGATCCTTGTCACTCCCCCCTCCATGGAAGTCTTGCCTCATCACAAACCTCAAGCTTCCGAAGGTTTCACCACCTCTCCTTTTTTTTCTACTACTTCACAGAGAGAAGCATCTGTACACTCAGGTCCCTTGGCTCTCTCTCTACTTTCTCCATTGTCTCCTCCAAGAGCCTCTTTTCTGACATCTCCTGTCCATACTCCTTCTCCTCCGATTTCTCCCCTGCCTAATATCCCTATGGCTGGTGCTAATCCCCCTCTGAACATAATGGATGCCATAGTTGCTCCTAGATATGCTCCTTTGATTCTACCCCATCCTCTGAATCCCCTCCCTGCTGGAGATTATTTGAAATATATGCCCAAGTTCAGTGGGTTGGAAGACATAACTGCTGAAGAGCACCTAACTGATTTTTATAGTTACGCAAACAACTTGAATATTGAGAGTGAAGATGTCTGGATGAGAGTCTTTGTCCAGAGCCTAGAGGGTGAGGTCAGGAAATGGTTTAGAGGACTAGCCCTCGGATCTATTGCTGGAATTGAGGCTCTGGATAGTGTTTTCCTGAGACAGTGGGGGGATAGGAAGGATTATATGTATTACATGAAAGAGTTTGGGTCTCTGAGGAAAATGGAAGCGGAGTCTGTCTCAGACTTCTCCAAAAGATTTTATAATATGTACAACAAGATCCCTGCAGAGATAAAGCCCTCAGAGGCCTCCACCCAAATTTCATATGATGGTGCGTTTGATCCTGATTTATGCCTGCTATTGAGAGAAAGAAGAGATACCTCCCTAACTCAAATGCAAGATGTCACCGTAGAAGTGGAATCCAACATACTGGCAGCTGACAGACTAAGGAAAAAAGCAGACGTAGATAGAAGAAAGGGAAGAGTTGAAGCCTCAACTTCCAGCCCATCATTGCCTCTAAGTTTGGCATGTTGTTGTCGAGATATTGGATAAAGAGATTGGGGGGAACCTTGCAGATGGATCTCACATATGCCACCATTCCAGTATTTGGAGGGGAACATAGGAGACTGTACAGAGAATCCCAACTGTCCTACATAATCAGTGATGAAGCCAACCCTACCAATCATCCCATCTATGCCTTGGACACTGATTTAGGCTCAAGTTTACTACAACTCACCCACACCCCTGAGGCTCCTTTACAGATAAGAAAGAAACTCATTCTTAATCAGGAGACACCCCCTCCAACCACCTCTATTTGGAAGATGTTCTTTGATGGAGCTTCCTCCAGTATGGGTGCAGGTGCCGGAGTGATATTCATATCACCCTGTCTAGAGACCATATCTCTGTCATAGAAGCTAGAATTCAAAGTCACCAACAATGTGGCAGAGTATGAAGCCCTAGTTCTGGGATTAAGAGTTGCCAAGGAAATGGGAATTAAGGAGATGACTGTGTTTGGAGATGCAGAGTTGATCGTTCAACAAGTCAAAAACGTTTATCAGGCTAAGAATACTCGGCTCAGGAATTATAGGAACGAGGTTTGGGACCTAGTTAATAATTTCTTCCTGGCTTTTAACATCTCTTTCATTCCAAGGGAAGAAAATGCTTCAGCTGACTTTTTATCTTTCACAGCTAGTGTGCTCGAAGTTCCCACGCTTCCCACTGTTGAGTCTGATATTGAAATAAAGTACAGACCTTCTATACCAGTCAATGTCAAATACTGGAAGGTGTTTGAAGATGATCAAGAAATTGAGAAATTTCTCTAGTCCATTGATGATTTTTCCACAATGCACATAGATGAGAATTCTGGTGAGGAAGATGATCATCACCCTGGGGAATTTGTGAATAAAATTGTTGATCACCAAATCATTCAGCTACCGAGCAATCACATTCCGAAAGGACTGATCCTGTTAGAAGGATTGTTCGATGGGAATGATGTGGCAGTGAAGGGTAAGGTTTCAAGTAATGATGATGACATAGCTGAATGTAACATAGGCACATGTGAGGAGCCTAAATTGGTCAAGCTGTCAAGGAGTTTGACTAAGGAGCAGAGAGCCGGATATACTAAGTTGTTGAAGGAATTTGCTGATGTGTTTGCATGGACCTACGAAGACCTCAAAACGTATGACACATCAGTCATCGAGCACAAAATACCACTGAACGAAGAGGCTAAGCCATTCAAGCAGAAGCTGAGACAAATAAATCCCATGTTGCTACCTGTCATGGAGAAAGAGGTAAAGAAGCTGTTGGATGCCCAGATCATTGTCCCCTTGAGATATTCTGAATGGATAGCCAATCTGGTCCCGGTGAGAAAGAAGAGTGGGGAAATCAGACTCCGCGTTGATTTCAGGAACCTGAATAGAAGTTTCAGAAAGGACAATTATCCCCTGCCCAACATGTAACATATATTACAGAGAGTCACTGGCGCATCCAGGATATCCATGATTGATGGTTTCTCTGGATACAATCAGATATCAGTCATGCCTGAGGACAGAGAAAAAACAACCTTCACCATTCCTTGGGGCACATTCATGTATGCCAAAATGCCTTTCAGACTGATGAATGCAGGAGCAACGTTTCAGCGGGCCATGGACATAGCCTTCATCGGGGAGAAGGACCAGTTTGTGGTGATATATCTGGATGACATCACAGTCTTCTCTAAGACTGATAAAGAGCACTGCTGCCACTTAAAAAGAGTTTTCCTGAAGTGTTAGAGGTATGGCCTATCTTTAAACCCCAAGAAATCACTGTTTTCTATGAAGGAGGGAAAGTTGTTGGGTCACATAGTGTCAGCAAAAGGAGTAAGGATTGACCCAAGCAGGGTGGAAGCGATTCAGGCCCTGTCACTTCCCCGGTCTAAGAAAGAGGTTCAGGCATTTTGGGGGAACGTTAACTTTCTGAGGAGATTCGTCTCGAACTTTGCTGAGTTGGTGAAACACATCACAGCCATGCTCAGGAACTGCCATGAAATAAAATGGACTGTTGAACCCAGGGATTCTTTTGCCCAAATAAAGAAAGCATTGACTGAGGCACCTGTGTTAATCAGTCCCGATTATTCTAAATATTTCCTGATTTTCTCATTTGCTTCTGATGACTCGGTAGCTGCAATCTTGTTGCAGAAAAATGATCAAGGACGAGAGAAACCTATTTCTTTCTACAGGAAGGCATTGAGAGATGTTGAGCTCCGATACGAGATCATGGAGAAGAAGGCCTATGCATTGGTGAAAGCTCTCAAAGCTTTCAGGATCTATGTTTTGCACTAAAAAATCACTGCATATGTCCCTTCAACCCTTGTGAAGGACATTCTTATACAGCCTGACATAGACGAGAGAAGAGGTAAGTGGATCGCCAAGATCCTGGAATTTGACCTGGAGATTAAGCCCACCAAGTTGATAAAGGGGCAAGGTTTGGCCAAGCTGCTGGTTGAATCCAATTGCAAGACTTTGGGGATTACAAGGTTTGGCAAGCTGAGTCATCCAGCAGGAATTCTTAGATTATCATACCTCTAGCATGATGTCCCTGGTACAAGGATATCTTGTATTTTCTGCAAGAATTAAAGCCCCCTGACGGATTGGGAAAGAGTAGGGCCAGAGCTTTGAAGCTCAAAGCGGTCAGGTATTGTCTCATTGACCGAGCATTGTATTGGAGAGACCCTCTGGGGATACTATTAAGATGCCTAGACCCACTGCAAGCCCAAAAGGTGATGTTTGATTTTCACAGCAGTCTCTGTGGAGGTCATCATTTTTGGAAGACCACAGCCCACAAAATCCTCCAGGCTGGGTACTACTGGCCTACTATGTTTACTGATGTCTGCAGGGAAGTCAGGGCTTGCATTAAATGCCAGAAGTTCTTAGGTAAGCAACAACTCAAATCTCTGCCATTAAATCCTGTAGTAGTTTCGACACCCTTTCAGCAGTGGGAATTGGATTTCATCGGAGAGATTCATCCTCCCTCGAGTGGCCAACATAGATGGATCCTCACTACGACTGATTATTTCACCAAGTGGATAGAGGTTGTCCCCACCAGGAGTGCTTCTCACAAAGTAATCATTAGCCTCTTGGAAGACATCATAGCCAGATTTGGTTGCCCAAGTAGGATTGTCACTGACAATGCCTCCCCCTTCAGGTCTGAGCCTTTGATCAAATTTTGTGAACAATTTGGGACTTCATTGGTTCACTCTACTCCATACTATCCTCAAGGAAACGGATTGGCGGAGTCCTCCAATAAAATCCTGATCAAGCTTATCAAAAATCTACTGGAGGAAAATCAGAGGGCCTGGGACTCAAAGCTCAAATTTGTTCTCTGGGCTGATCGGGTGACAACCAAGAAGTCCCTGGGAATCTCTCCTTTCCAACTTGTTTATGGAATAGAGGTCGTTTTCCCCACTCAGCTTGCGTTATCTGTGGCAAATTTCCTCCAAGACCTTGAAGGAGAACCTAACCATGTGATCAAAATAATTCACCAGATGGTGGAAGTACAACAGATCAGAGAGTAGGTCATGAATAGGGCCTACAACCATCAACAGAAGATCAAATAGACTTTTGACAAGAAGAACAAAAAGAAGGAATTCAAGCAGGGTGACCTGGTACTCAAGTGGGACGCACCCAGGCAGGATAAAGGCAAGCAGAGTAAGTTTGACGCCCTCTGGTTGGGGCCTTTCAAGATCCTTGAGGCATGTTCAAACAACAGTTATAGGTTGTAGGATCTGGAAGGAAAAGAAGCTTTCAGCAGCCCAATAAATGGGCATTTCTTGAGAAAATGTTTTTTGTGAGCCACAATTGGCTCTTTTTGTTTTGTTTTGTACATATTGTTTCTTTTTTTGTTTTTCGGACTAATAAATAACTCCATAGCCCAACAACAAAGGCACTGAATCTGCAAAAGAGTTCTTAGAGCATCACATGGACAACTCTATCCCCCATGGAGCCAGATGTTAGCAATATTTCTTGTAAGGGGGTTAGAATGTAAAGGAATGGGTTAAAAACCAACTTTTCCTAAGTTCGGGTGCTAATGCACCCATGATTAAATGAAAATCAAGTCTGGACAGCAAGGATCGTGGCGCCCGGATCAACGGCATAGATGCGATTTCGGACCCCCCCCGCCTTTCTACCTTTAAGCGGGGGGGGGTCCGGAATCCACGGCGCACCTTTTCAACGACCAAGATCGTAGCGCCCAGATCAACGGCGATAAAGGAAATTATGGACCCCCCCTTCCTTTCTACCTTTAAGCGGAGGGGGGGGGGGTCCGAAATTGGGTGCACAACTTTCCAATGGCCCAGATCAGCGCACCCGGATCAACGGCGCTTGGATAATCTCGTCCTTCTCAGCAGCTCTGTGTTTAGCAAGGTGGGCCTCCTTCCCGTCATGTCAGCTTGTAGACCTGTCCTCCTCCTGGCCGTGCGATGAGGCTCACGCCCTTCTGCCCTCTCCTCATCTTCCAACATCTGTCGCTTCCCCCTCTCTTGGTGCACATTTTCCCTTTCCCAATCCATTCATCGCCTGCCATGTGTCCCATCTCTTTCCACGACATCCTCCTACCACAAGTGCACCCATTATTCCTTGTCCTTCTCCTTCCACTTATCGTCTTCCGCCACATGTCTCCCCCGCCACCTCTCTTAAACCTCATCTTTTCTTCCTTTTCCCTCGCAGTTCTACTCCCACCACTCCGTTCCCGTGCCCCATCTTCTGCGCTGGCCCTCATGCCTATTCTTTAGACCAGTCAGTTGTTCCAGGTGGCAGCGCGGGATGCCCTCCACGTCCTGAATGTGCCAAGTTGGCCGGGCCATCCCCAATCCCGATGAAGCAATTATTGAAGCGGTTGGTGGTGGTTATACATCGTCTCCGCCATAATGGGAAAGCACGGAAGTGACTTAAAAGCATGTTGATTCACCATTGGAACTGTCAAAGAGTTAGATTGCATCTAACATAAGTTGCATGATCTTTCAGAGGTTGACTGTCATAAATCCATGTAGATGCAAAGCCTTCAATGCAGTGTCTTGATGTCGCTGTCGTTGTTTTTCTGAGTATATGAATGCGTTTTTGCCATTTTTGTATCTATCGATGGTAGAGCTAAGCTCCCGACTGTAAAGTTTTAACGACCATTCTGGTTTCCTGGTCATGTATTTGTGTTTGAGACTTCTTGGTTTATGACAAACAATTCTCATTTTCATCTATGTTTCATCTCATGCTCGTGAGTTCACAGTCGAAGGATTCGCGTGGATTATTGCAATTTTGTTATGATAAAGGATTTATTGTGACATTATTGCATTCTCTGGTTTCCTGTGTTTGAATGTAAGAGGATCTTGTGTTCGAATGCTTTCTTCTCCAGTCTGTTACGAACCTGATGTTTGTGATAGACCTTCGCACTCTTCTCATACAAGTCTTCCCCCCTACTCACCCTTTATTGCAACTTACTGTTTGAAGTTTATTAATACCTCACTTGTCCATGCATGCCTGGCCTAGTTTCTGAGTTGAGACGACTTTTCTGAGTTTTCTTCCATTTGATCACCCCTTTCAAACAAACCATGACATTAAACTGATGGGTTTCAGGCTCTTCTCCCGCAAGCAATCCAGGAGTGACTTCTGACGCTAACAGGTACAGGAGCCATGCAAGGAGTGCTCAGGCCAAGTGAAGTCTCAGGGTTGCGAATCTGAGTAAAGTGTTTAGAGACTGCTGCTGCAGGTGTGCACAGAGTCAGAGGAGATTCAACACTTGAAGGTGTTTGAAGGTTGCCGCAAGGAGTGTGCACAAGAGTCCTTTTCTAAGACTAGGAGTTATAAGAAAGCTCAGGAAGGATAATACCTTCGGAATTGTTGAAGGACAATACAGGACAGTTGTGACTGGAAGTGTTTAGGAATCGTCACAAAATTACGTGCAGGTGGACAAGTTTCGCAGAGGAACACCTGGTCATTCATAGAAATTGCCAAAAGGAAGGACGAACGATCAAAATTCTCCGAGGAGGATTCGCGAACTCCCGTGAGCCATTAGATCTCACAGAGGTGCAGGGGAGATATGGTGAAGTATTCCCAGAAGGGTTCAAAGCTCAGGAGGGGCAGGACTGTAGATCCGGGTCACAAGGACCGTCGGATTTACACGCGAATTCGCATATCGGGGTTTCATGGGTTGAAACTCCGTAACATTGCAACGGGAATTGCAAAATCACGATATGCGATATCTCGACGGCTAAGAGAATAGTGTGGGGCCATAGGAGTCGGCAATGTGGATAGGTGGCACATCATTTCGGGGTTTCGCAGCGAGAAGTCCTGAAACATTTGCATCAGGATTCGTGATCCCGTGAAGTCCAAAATTCCGACAGGGGTAACGGGACATTGAATAGTCAACTTGCACGTGCATTGGATTTTCGACATATGAGGAGTCAGGGTTTGGTAAATCAAGTTGATTGATATTGCGAGTGCCGAATTCATGACAGGAAAATCTTGAAAGAGAAGGAAAGGGTCAACGTTGACTGTTTTCGGGTCTCGGAGATTCGAGAGTCCAACGTCTGACCACTGACCTCGCGAAGTCGCGAAGTCCGATCTCCCGATTGGAAAGAGGAGATCCCATGGAGAGTTTGTTGTGGGTGTAGAATACCCGATAGGGAATAAGATGGACCGATCAGAGTTCTTCGGGTTGAGAGAAAGAGAAAAATCTTGTGTTGACGTGGACCTTTCGACCTACGGGTGAAGGGCGTCGACGTAATTGTACGTTCCCCCTACCTTTTGTCAATACCTCACAAGACAGGTTGATTCTCCAAATGTCCTTGGCTAGCCTCAAGGTGGTCCATATGGCCTCTATTGGAGAATGATTGTCGATTCTAGCATCAGGCACACACAAATCCAAGCTTTCTTGATTAAGTTTCTATTGTGAATTCCATGGCATCATCCATTTTAGTTAGGGCTAAGAATAGGCTCGAAGGAGCTACCAAATTCAACGTGTGGAAGCTCCGGATAACAAATATCTTGTAGGAGCATGATATTGAGTAGTATGTGACCACAGTGTTGGAGGAACCCACAAATAATGTAGGAAGAGAAGCCTTCAGGAAGAGTCAAGCAAAGGCCAAGCGAATCATCTTTGAATTAGTAAAAGATAGTATAATTCCTACAATGACTTTGTTAATGACTGCCAAGGATTGTATGGACACATTGGTAAATCTGTATGAGAAAAATGATCCGAGAATGAAGAGGACACTTCGACACAAGCTTAAGTATTTGAACATGGAATAAGGTAAATCAGTGGCATCTTTATGGTCCAGGATAGCCTAGACCAAATATCAACTTTTGGACATAGGGGTGGTAGTGGACGATCATGATTTACTGCAGGTAATTTTTGACGGTCTTCCCTCTTCATGGGAGACATTCTTATCCATTATAAGTGGGAGAGAGATTTAGCCCACGTTTGAGACTTTATGGCATGATTTCCTCCAAGAGGAGAGTCGCACATCTACCAAGAGCGAACCAATGAAATAAGAGACTCAACTTTAGCATCAAGATTCAAGGGAAAGAAGAAAGGGACTTTCCAGAAAGGCTCTCAGAGGAATCCAAACACCAAAGGTACAATCAAAGGAAAGAATATTGATACATATAAGATTAAATTCTTTAGTTGTAATAAGTTGGGTCATATTTCTAATGATTGATGGTTTAGAAATAAATATCCAAGGAAAGGGAAACATCATGCCTCAACTACTGAGGATGATGAATCCAAAAGAAATAAAAAAAATCCTTCTAATGAGAAAAAAAATAGAAAATAATATTACTTGGTTTCTTCCTTTATCAGTTCAGTTTTCATGGGGTTGAAAACTTGGTTAGTATAAAGTGGTGCATCAAAGAACATGATAGGGTACAAGGAGATCCTCTCATATTTTGAGACAAAATCTTTTGCAGAGCATGTTGAGCTTGGGGATGAAAAATGTTACAAGATAGAGGGAGTAGGCTCTATCTCCTTTAGATTGGAATCTAGGGCTAGACTTCCTATTGATGAAGTATTATATGTTCCATGGCTCAAGAAGAATCTACTATCAGTTGAAACCCTTGAGGAAAAGGGATATTGGGTTATCTTCAAGGGCATGAAGGCACTACTATGGGCTAAAGGTAGCCATTTAAGTACAAAAGAACCCATTGGAACTCGCAGTGGAGGACTTTACATCGTGTCAGTATAGTTAGTCTAGGCACTAGCTCATAATGTGACTAGCTCCAGCGAGTTGTGGCACAGAAGAATTGGACATATTCATTACAAATCTCTTCCAGATATACACAACATGGTATGTGGCATGCCCTCTATTTCTCTTAGTAGAAATGAAATTTGTAAGGGATGCATTCTAGGTAAAAATATAAAGAAAGAATTTCCTAGTAGTGACAATAGAGCTCAGGGCATATTAGATCTGGTTTATTCTGATGTATGTGGTCCGATGTCATTTTTATTGATGATTACTCAATAAAATGTTGGATATATTTCCGTAAATCTAAAAGTGACACATTTGATAAATTCAAAGAGTATAAAGCCTTTATTGAAAAGAAGACAAGGAAACACATCATAATCCTTAGAACAGACAATGGAGGAGAGTTTTAATATCTCTAGTTTGAGGATTTATGCAATTCAACAGAAATCAAGAGACAATTGACAGTGCCATATAACCCTCAGCAAAATGGAGTTGCTGAGAGGAAAAACAAGACAATCTGTGAGGCAACGAAAGCAATGATGTTTGAACAGGATCTGCCAAATTATTTATGGGTAGAAGCTACCTCCACTATCGTGTATATTTAGAATAGGTGTCCACATGATACCTTAAAGGACAAGAATCATAAAGAGGTCTTCTCAGGGATCAAACCTGAAGTAAGGTATCTAAGGATATTTGGGAGTCATGTGTATATTCATGTCCCTAAGGAAAAGAGGACAAAGATGGAACCCTCAGGCAAGAAAGGGGTTATTTTGGGGTAGAGTGAGAAATCCAAGGCTTAGATGATTTATGTACTAGGTCAGAGGCAAATAGAGGTAAGAATATATGTGAATTTCCATGAGGAAGTCTCATTTAAGAAATACAAAAAGCTTCAAAAGGAATCAGAAGCAGTTCATCCAGCTTCACCCTCTTCTAAAAATGAAGAGTCATATGATCAAAGGGAGGAACCTCCTGAAGGGATAAGTAATGACCCCCTAGAATCTTGTGAAGCATTAGAAATAAATATTGAAGAATCATCCAAAAGGAAGCTAGGGTGGATTAAAGAAATAGTGCAGAAAGAAGAAAGGATAGCTTCTCCCAAAGGAACTTTCAGGGAAAGGAAGAGGCCTCATAGGTTTGGAGGCTATGTTGCACTGATGAGCAACATTAGTGATGTCAAGCCTTCCTTATTTGAAGAAGAAGATAAATTACAAGTATGGAAGGATGTCATGCTTTAGGAATATAGGTCTATTATAAAGAACAATGCTTGGGAAATTGTGTCGAGGCCAAAACACAAATCAGTGGTTTTTTCCAAATGGGTCTATAAGATCAAGCATGCAGTTGATGGAAGTGTGAAAAAGTTCAAAGCAAGATTTGTAGCTACAGACCTCACTCAGAAAGAAGGAATCGACTACAAAGAGACTTTTTCCCCTGTAACCAGGTATACCTCCATTCAAACTATTATTTATTTATCCCCCATTCTTGGTTGGAAGCTACATCAGATGGATGTAAAAACAAAATTCTTGAATGGAAATATTGAACATGAGGTCTTTGTGGAAAAACCAGATGGTTTTGTACTGCATAACAAAGGCACTTATGTATGCAAGATAAGGAAGGACTTTTATGGTCTTAAGCAGGCTCCCATATTTTGGTATGATAGGATTGATGGCTTTCTTAAAAGCCTGGTCTTTCAAAAAAGTGATGTTGATGCAAATCTATACTTCAAGGTAAGAGGTAACCAACTTCTTATACTAATCCTATATGTTGATGATCTCTTTGTAACAATAGATGACGGGCTAATAGCCTGGTATAAGAGGGAGTTAACCTCAGAATTCTAGATGAAATACTTAGGCTTGATGCATTACTTCCTAGGAATGGAGGTATGGCAGAGACAAGGAGAGATATTTATGGCACACAGAAAATACACAGTGGATGTACTAAAGAGGTTTGGTATGATGGATTGAAAATCTATGTCTACATGATCCACACTAGGCCAGATATACGTTATGCAGTGATTGCAATGAGTCAGTTCATGAATGAACTGAGACAGAGATGTTGGGTGGCAGCAAAGCACATATTAAGATATCTCAAAGGCACCATTACTTATGGTCTGAGGTATACAGGTATACATCCAGTGGTGGTTTATTTTTTCATGGGTATGGAAGTGATGATTGGACATGAATCCCAGTGGATTGGAAAAGTACTTCTAGAGACTGCTTCAGTTTAGGATTCGTTATGATCTCTTGGTCAATCTGGAAGCAGGGATCCCTTGCACAGATTACAATAGAGGTTGAGTACATTGCAGAAGGTGATGCTAGCAAGGAAGCATTATGGATTAGAAAATGGGTTTCTGGGTTGTTTGGTGACAAGCTCGAGACAACGGTGGTTCACCATGATAATTAAAGTTGCATAAAATTGATAGAGAACCCAGTATTTCACAACAGGTCAAAACATATTGACATGAGGTGCCACTACATCTGAGACTTGGTCCAGAGAAAAATTGTAAAGTTACAATACATAACCACGAGCAAGCAAGTAGCTAATATCCTAACCAAGCCTCTCACCTCGAGACATTTTTTGCAGCTGAGAGGCAAGCTTGGTGTGGCTGAGAATGACTCCCTCAGTGAGAGGGAGTGTTAAATTTGGCAGCATCGATAGTCATTCTCCAGTGAGAGGTCATATGGACCACCCTAAGGCTAGCGAGGGAGATTTGGAGAATCAACCATTCTTGTGAGGTATGGAAAAAATCACGGGGGAATGTACAACCTCTATGAGTCAAACCAAAAGTTAGGATGAACGAGATGTTATGTGATTCTAATGCAAAAGTCAGGGGGAACGTACAACCTCTGTGAGCATAGACAGTCTAGTGCAAAAGTAAGGGGGAACGTACAACCTCTGTGAGCATAGACAGACTAGTGAAAAAGTCAAGCGGAATGTACAACCTCTGTGAGCTTAGTCAAACCTTGCGAGCCATGACCAAAAGTCAAGGAATCTAGCAAAAGTTAGGTTGAATATAAAATTGCTATCAGCTAGAAACAAACGATATTCCTAATATTGAAAATG
The DNA here is from genome assembly GCA_009831015.1 of Picea engelmannii. Taxonomy (NCBI): domain Eukaryota; kingdom Viridiplantae; phylum Streptophyta; class Pinopsida; order Pinales; family Pinaceae; genus Picea; species Picea engelmannii. The sequence goes on along the minus strand of ML780571.1, from coordinate 2,901 downwards.
ATATAAATGTATTGATATAGTGCGTTGGCACGTGTAACATTATCCACCATGAAGAGAATTTTAAATTCCCTTGTAAAGAGTTGAGTTGGAAATGAAGTATTAAGTCTAGTTCTATTTTTGAACTGAAGTTTAATGATGAGTTGCAACTGAAGTATCAAGTCTAGTTCTATTTTCAAACTAAAGTGTAATGTTGAGTTGTAACTGAAGTCTTAAGTCTAGTTCTATTTTCAAACTAAAGTGTAATGTTGAGTTGTAACTGAAGTCTCAAGTCTAGTTCTATTTTTGAACTAAAGTATACCTGTCTCAATTCTAGTTCTATTTTCGAACTAAAGTTTAATGATGAGTTGTAACTCAAGTCTCAAGTCTAGTTCTATCTTTTAACTAAATTATACCAGTATCAAGTGTAGTTCTAAGTTTGAACTAAAGTATGAAGCTCAATTATGATTAAATCACGCAAACAAGTTACTATTTCAAGCTTCTCCTCTTCTCCTCTTTAGCCTGTATAAGAAGTGGTCGAACCCTCTCTTCAACACAGATTTTGATATACAGGTTAAGGGTGAAGCAATATAGGTGCATATCAATGATAAATAAGAATCATACCAAAGAATCATATTAGTGTTGTATATCAGCAATATAGGCTGCATATCAGAGGCGTATATCAACAACACATCAGTGTTGTATATCAACAATAGAGGCAACATATGATAGGTTTATTTCAGCAAGGTATCTTAGGTCTTTGTCAAGTGAAAGTCATCTTGGAAATCTCTTTAAGAGCAGAACATTCGTGGTGAATATTTGTAAGTGATATTACATTTTTAATGCAATAAAGGAATATCGCTTTTTGAGGTTTTTCTCTCTATATAGGGTTTCCCCAGGGTATATGTGTTGTTGATGTGCATGCTTAATTATCTACATAGTTATTTCTATTCGGTTATGATTTGGTGTTGTTGAAGTGTATTAAGATAGAATCAAAGTGTTGAATAAAATAAAAGAATTAATTCACATAAGAAATCAATCTCATAATCTAACAGCATAAACCCAAATTTAAAGCAGATGTAAGTATAGATAAATATAAATCTAGGTTGGTTACAAAAGGGTATTCACAGAAATACAAAATTGATTATGAGGATACATTTGCACCTGTATCTAAGCTCAATACAATTAGATTACTGATCTCTTTAGCTACAAAACATAATTGGAAACTTTATCAATTATATGTTAAGTTTGATTTTTTAAATGGGGAACTAAAAGAAGAAGTATATCTCATATTGACAAAAGGATTTGTAAATAAATGTTAATAACATCTAGTGTTTAAATTAAATAAATATTCTTATGGACTAAAACATCCACCAAGGTCATGGTATGAAAATATTTACTCTTTCTTTGTTTAGAAAGGTTTTATGAAAATTAAGGGTGATGTTAAGAACCCAAAACTTGCATACAGAAACACCAACAAGATTCAGAGAACAATATACAAAAGCCACACTTATTATATCAAAACCCTTGGGGTACGACAACACCATACAATGAATCCTATTATGGAAGGGATCCTCTCTTGTTCACTTGCCTCTTTGAGGGGGCTTCCTCCTATCGAGCTTCAGCTCCAAATACAATACTTCTCTTCCTATTCCATTACATTACTTTAACCCATTCATATAGTTCTTCCATCACCTAAGAACATTCAAGAGGAGGAATCTTCTAGAAGTAGAACCTTCTAAGAATCTCTCTTACATTTATTATATACAAATACCCATTTACTATATCTATCTATCATAGTGGGACTTATTTAATAATATAGTGGACCTAGTCCACCTTACATTCAATGGCCTCCACTACCTCTAGAGCTACCTAACATTACATCTCCCTTATGAAAGTGTTCTCCCCAACACTTGTTATGAGGGTATAAAACCATATAACAGGGTCCCATGGATAAGTGGGGACCATAGTGTTGAAGTATACTAGAGATCCATGGTCCCATGTAGAAAGGAAAGCCACCATGTTGAAGTAGTACAACCACCATTGAAGCTAGCATCCCATGTCCAAGTGCTCATGTGAATGTCCCGTGGAATATTTTGGAACCCACTAAAAAACCAAAACTGATGCTCCAAATCCCGACCCCTTTTATGTGGATCCAAATAAGAAGATCCATCCAAATAGTGGAAAATGGTCGAAGGAATAATACCACTGCAGAATATGCAGGATGGACATTGGTAATCATAACTAGCTCCTGATGTGTGACATTGGTGTTCTCTACAAAAGGTGGATTAGAGTCATCAAATAAAATATGGAAGTGGTTTTCATCCCAGAAATGACAACTATCCATATACCAATCATCGCAATCGGCCTCAAAATCATACCAAACATATACTTATTGATTTTATTTATTCATGTCTTCCATAATATATCTCTCCTGGATGATATCCAATGAATCTTGAATACTATGAAAACTATCATCAAGACCATCTGTAACATCATGCAATGTGTCATACAATTGGGCTTTGAATGATTCAAAAATATGTATAATTTATTCAAGGGTTTCACATGAAATAACCTTTGGAAACACCACATAAAATATACCAAAAGAAATCTCTTAAAATAATTTATTCAATGGCATTGATATGGTAACAATTTGAGAACCCTATGAAAATTTATGAACTATGCAGTCCCACTGCCGTCACAAAAAACCCCCCAAAATAGATGATTTTAAATCAACGATATATTGACTTCCATAGCTCTCATTTACATGATTTTTTTTTTTTTTCATTGGGTGAAATTTTGAGAGGAACTTAGATATGCTATTTGTTTTGAAAAATTCAGCCTCATATGCTACACAAATCATAAAAATCATGCAGATTGCATATTTTAAAATGCAAAGAACTTGACTTCTCGAACTCCATTTCA
>ML780570.1:474079-489697 GCA_009831015.1 Picea engelmannii | reverse complement strand
TGCCTAGGTACTTTTTAATTATTTTTAACAGTTGACGTGAAATTAATCAAAATACAGGAGGCTACTCACTAGTGGCTGCCTGTTCTTACTTCTCAGTCAAACCTTCTGCACTAAAGGGCCTCTTATTTATATTCCTTGGCTTTTGTTTATCTCAGGGATTGAAGCAGGTGGAGAAGCAATTAAGTAATTCTCAAAATATAGAGGCTCACTTGTGTGAAAAATGTTCAGAGCTGGAAAGTCAAGTAGATTTGTTACATGAAAAGCTTGGAGCTGCAGAGCAGGAAATAGAGGCTGGCAATGAACACCATGTGGTGGCTTTGCTTCAATATGAAGAAGAGTATAGCTGGATGAAAGCTGAGGCAGATGCTGCAAAGAAGAGTCTTGCAGACCAACTTGCACAGCTACAGAAGTCATTGGCTGAGAAAACTGCTGTACTTGATGCTTTCCAAGAAATTTTAGCTGAACCTTCGACTCCCTCTACCAAGAACGAGAGACATGGTCCTGCGGTTAAAGAACCTGAGGTGACTTTGGAAAGACCAGAAGAGAACTTGAAGCATGAGAGGCAGTTCCACACTGAGGCTCAGATTAAGTCGACAGAAATGCAAAGTTCCCTGGAGGAGGCACTTTGCAAGCTTGCTGTTGCCAATACTGAACTTGATTCTGCAAAAAAGGAAATTGAACGTCTGCTACTGATTCAACATGAAACAGAGAAGCAGTTATTAGTACATACGAAGGAGATTGATGGTAAGGAAGTCTCCATCAAGAAACTCCAGGATACAGTGTTGGAAAAAGAAAAATTATTAAATCTTCAAAATGAGGAGCTCAGATGTCAAGCAGCTGAGAACAAAAAAATGTTGAACCGTGTTGCTGCTCTTGTCTCTGAGGTTCAATCCCTCCAGCAAAGTTTATTGTCATCACAATCAGTTATTGAAGAGTTAAAGTTTCAGCTTCAAAACACACAAGAAGCTGCATCAGTCGAGAGGAAAAGAGCAAGTAAACTTGAGGAAGATGCAAGATGCAAAAGTGAAAAAATTGCAAGGCAGAATGAGATGTTGGTACAGTCACAATTAAAGTTCAATAATCTACACAAGAAATTTACTTCTTTACAAGCAGAACTCAATAATTCTCAGAGAAAGGAGAAAGAAGCTCTCTCTCTGGTTCAGCATTTAAGTTTGGAATTAACAGTGGCAAAGGAAGAAGTAGTCAAATCCGAAGTAAGAATGCAAAAGGTTCTTAAGCAAGTGAAGGAACAGCTAGATTCCGAAAGGAGGAGGCATGAAGAGCTAATTAGTTCGTACAAGCAAGCTGAATGGTGCATTAGCAGACAAGTGGAAAATGACAGAAAACAAAGAGAAATTGAAGTTGTAGGAAGCTCACAAATGTTAGAGAAAGGCATGAATTGAAGGCAGCTTATGGTGAGCTAACGAAGCTACTGGATAAGTGGTAAGATAGGTGTAGTTTTTGCAGGCCTTATTTTTTTGAGCTGCCCCATTTTATTTAAGAAATTAACTTGCAGTGAAATATCTGCCAATGTCAGCACCCGTGAGTGTACCATGATAAGCAATAAGCCGATGTTTTTTCCAAGTCTCTTCAATATTTTAGCAAGGTTCCTATAACTGCCTGAAATTGTGAAGCTTGCAAGCTTTTTCAAGGCCTGTGTCCTATATTTATTTCTTTCAGAGTCTTATTTAACAAAGAGCATGTATTATATTGGCAATTGTTTGTCTTCACTGTCAACGTGGACTTCCAGCACACATCCTGTGTGCTATACCCATTGTAATGATCAACCATGACAGCTGTTTCCCTCCTGAAAGTCCAATCTGTAAGTGTTTTGTATGAATCTCTTTAAAGAATCCCTATCAAAGCTTTTAGTCACATAATGATGACAGCTTTCAGTCTGCTGTCAGTGTGAGTGTACCATGATTTCTTTTTGTAATCAATGAGAGTCGAGACTAGTATCACCATCAATTTGTAATCTGTCAAGTGCTGGATATTATGGAATTTCATGGGCCAGTAAATTCTTTCCCAAGATTAGTATTCTGAAGACATTCAAGATGTTTGGTTCTCTAAGGAAACTCTTATAATATTATATCTTTCCTTCCATTTAGTGGTTCACTGCTTTCTGGTATCATAGTTATTTCAATAGTTTATTAGGTGCAATTCTTTTTCTATGAATGTTTTTTCATTTCATACACTTGATTAGAAACAATGGAGTAGGAAGGATGCTTATGGGTAGCACATTTCATACACTTGATTAGAAACAATGGAGTAGGAAGGATGCTTATGGGTTGCAATGTAGAAGTAAATTGTGTGTTCACTTTTTTTTTTCAATTCCTAGAAATTTATTTTTATCAGAATAATGACAGTTCAGAACCATTTAAAATAACCAATCCCTCCCAGGTTCTATGTCACCTTGTGGTATCAATTTTTCCAAAGATATTACAAAAAACCTGGGCAAAGACTAGAATGGATGACATATAAATTGTCTTGGTTCTTTTGAATTCAGACCACTGGTGAGAAATCTCATTTGAGATAAGTTCCTCCTACTCAAAGCCCAGCTTCTCAGTGTAATGGATGATATACACCACATGCCTCTACACTTGTGCTGTGGATTCTTGTCCAATTAATCAAGCAAAGATCCACCCCATTTCCTTGTACCGGTCTGTCAATTAGATATTAATGATTAATCTGGGATACTTTCAGAATTTCAGAGTTGCACCGAGAAAGCTATTTGTTGATAATGCCAAAACCACCACCATTTTCTTGCAGAAAAGAATTGGCCTTGGACATCTAAAAACCTTTGTTGGCCATGGAAGCTTCAACATTCCCTTGAATGTAGATGGTGTAAGGGGATTATCAGATTTGCCTTCATTGCCCATCCTCACCACCCGATACTTGAGAATTAAACCTGTTGGTGCACTAGTGTACGATTTCTTGGAAGTTGAAAACCTGTATTATACATGTTAATGCACTAGGATACAATTTCTTGGATGTTGAAAACTTCTATTATACAGCCAACATTTACTAACCTGGAGACCCGAGCCTTATTCTCCTTTTGTTCATCCCTTGGAAATTTTGATTTTGAATACCACTTGTATGCAATGTACATGTGAAAATCCCTATTATGTTGTGCCAAGGAGTTCATAGTATCACCAACAAAAGGCTTACCCTTCTTGCTCAATGGCATTGTCCTCACACCTTTCGTACCACAAGTCCAAATCTCGAGCACTCGAGCACTTAACCAAATCTTTGTGTTCTCGAAAGCATTCATAATCACCAAACATCTAGGGACATGGTTAGACTTAGTCAAAACTGTGCAAGTCATTGGTAATTTACTCCTGTGGTCATTTCTTTACCAACCATGCTATGTGTTATCACATCCCTGTTGACATAGGCTTCTTATGGATGTGGGTGGAGACAGAAAGTGAAATGGATGGATAAGTGTAATGGAGTGGCTTACGTATTCCGATACCATAGGCAATGTAGAGTGGGAGGTGCGATAAAGGTTGAATGGAGGGTTTTCCTCCCATCTCTCGAGCCGAAGGCAGTGTTGAAAATGTAGCAAGGAAGGTCTTCCACACGTGGCAGCATCCTAGCATGGTGGGCTACAATGAAACATTAGTCAAGTTGATTAATTAAACATTTCCCTAAGTCGAACTTATGAAAATGACTGTTGATGTGTTATATTCTTCAATTGACTTTATTGAGCACCTTTTCTAAGGTTTAAGTGATAAATAATTTAAGTGATGGATGTTTTAATCTTAGCCATCCATCTTGGAGAGTGAGGGAGAGTTAATCTCAACCCTCCATCCTTATGAGATTAGGGTTTCACTTGCTCATGGAAGTATAAAGAAATCAATTTGGCTAGATGGGCGCATTATTCATCTGAGAGAGAGGGTGAACTTCATTGGAGTGAAGGGATTTGCTTAGGGTTTGTTGGAGAGAGATTGTAGGGAGATAGAGGAGGATTCTTCAAGGGATATTGGCACATTTCTTTAGCTTGGTAGAGACCACTACCTTCAGATCTGAGAGCCTCCGTACAGGGTGACGCAGAAGTTGACGCAAGGACTGTACATCTACACAGAGGCAAATACTGAGTCGTTCTGGTTCAAGGGTGTGGGAAGAGGCCGTACTTATGCTGTAGAGGTGAAAAGCTGAAGGTTTACTCAGTGATTTGGCTTGGCCGAAATTCTTTGTAAGTGATCTCCATATTTATGCTGCTATTAATAAAATCCACAAATCTGCTGCACTGGTTTTCCCTCCGGGGTTTTTCCAGGGACTATTTGTCCAAAAATATTTGTGTACATGTGATGTGGTTGTTGTTTTCTTCTACTGTTAAGTTCCTGGCTATTGGCTTTCTGCTGTGCAAATTTATTTGTGAAAATAACCTAGCTGTAACTAAAAATTAGAAATAGATTGTGGTTTATTTGCTGGGTTTAGAAAAATTCACATGGTATTAGAGTCAGACTGTTGAAGAAGCAGTATTACAAACAGATTTGCAACACAGGTTTAGATCTGCAACACAAAGGTTCAGATCTCCAACACAGGTTCAGATCTGCAACACAAAAGTTCAGATCTGCAACACAGGTTTAGATCTGCAGCACAAAAGTTTAGATCTGCAGCACATGTTCAGATCTGCAACACAAGTTCAGATCTGCAACACATAAGTTCATATATGTAGCACATAATCATTTTCAGAAATGGCCACGACCTTGAGAATGGAAGATAGGCTTCAGGGTGCTCAAAACTTTGCCACTTGGAAGGAAAGGATCACTATGATCTTGGATGTCAATGATGTCTTTGATCATGCTGATGATACGGCAACAATTCCCACGCATGCAACTACATTGGTGACCTGGAAGAAAGGTGAGGCTAAAGCCAAGAGCATACTCCTTGATGGGGTAAAGGATCAAATAATCCCTCACCTCACAGAGAAAAAGTCCGCTAAGGATATGTGGGCTGCCTTGAATGACCTTTACCAAAGTAAAAATGAAAACATGGTGATGGTGCTTCAGGAAAGATTGAGAAGTACCAAGTGTTGAGATTTGGGTACCTTGGAAAGTGGTTCCCTTGTGTTTGTGAGTCTCTAAACACAAAAGGGGAGACTATTACCCTCATTACTTTACTTTATGTTCTAATTTCACTTTGACTTAGGAGTTTAAGTCAAAAGTGAAATATGTCACTTAAGTTATTAACGTGACATTTAATTCACTTTGTGGGTGAGTTAAAGGACATGAGGCAAACTAAGGAAAGTGGGTTTCCTAAGTGAGATTTTAGGATTAAATCTCACCCATTGATTAGACATGGCTAGATTGGATCCAGGCCATTGATCTTTTAGGGTTTGGCCAAAGAGAGGCTAAAGGATGGAATAGGGCAAAGATGAGATTAGAGAGACTAAAGGATGGAATAGGGCAAATATGAGATTCATTCTTCACTTGAGAGCTTTGAGAGGAGAGGAGAAGGAGAAGAGCTCTTGGGTGCATTTCTTGAGGAGGAGAGGGCACATGAGGTCAAGGGTTTGGGAGGAGCCTTAGCTTGGTACTAGTCTACCATGGAGTGTCTACCATGGAGTATGGACTATATCTTGGAGGAGGGCGCATTCATCTAGAGAGGGGCACATTAGCTTGAGGAGGGCACATTCTTGAAAGAAGAGGCACATCATCTTGAGGAGAGGCGCACCTTTAGGATGGAGCCTACTTGTTGAGGAGAGGCACACTCTATGAGGACTGGAGGGGCATGGCAAGGATGGGCGCATGCTATTGTGGGAGTTTTGCTTGAGGAGGGGTGCACACCATTACTTGGAGGGAGGCACTCTTGAGAGGAGGGCGCATTACCAAGGGCAAAGAAAAGGCAAGGCACGGTTATAAGGCACAAGCAAAGGGCAAAGGAAAAGCAAGAGGCAAGGAAAGAGGTCAACAAACTAGCTAAGGAAGAGGGGTGCACCAAGGCAAAGGGCGCCTAGCTTCAAGGGGCTAGCAGGAACATCTTCAAGGGACTTCGAGGCATCCGAGAAGGGTTGATATTGTCCCAGGTTCACCTGTAAATGTTTTTCATGGTGTACATTTTGCTTTGAGGCCTTCTATATACATCTACTCCAAAGTGGTTTTCGCCATGGGGGTTTTTCCAGGGTCATGTTGACCAAAAACTTATGTGTCAATTTCTTGCATGCTTAGAATTGTTAAATCAACATTTTAGAGTTGTAAAGATCCGAGGAGTGTTATGTGTTTGAGTTTTATTGCATGTGCTAACATTGGAATGCCAAAACACTTGCAAGGGTACCTCAAATAACACTTAACCAATGAAAATTATCAACAAAAAATTACCTAATTGTTTGTTGTCCTAAAAGGCAGGGAAGGACAGTTCTGGAAGTTTAAACTTAGAGCTAAAATCTGGTCAAAGACAAATCAGATTTAGCAGCCTGATAGTACCTCAGTTCTCTTCACCAAGATGGCTAAGGGAGAAGGTGTGGTTCACTACCTTACTCGGTTAACACAAATCAGGGATGAGCTAGAAACAATAGGTGAGAAGATTGAAGACTCCAAGTTAGTGCATGTGGCAATGAATGGCTTTTCGAAGTCATGGGATGTGTTCGTGCGTGGAGTTGTAGCTCGGGAGAAACTCTTTGATTGACAGTGGTTATGGGATGATTTTGTGCAGGAGGAGATCAGACTTGGTCAGTCGGGATCTTCATCTTCACCACAAATTGTGGATGAAGAAGGGTTGGCTCTTGTGAGTAAAGGCAAGGGCAAGCAGCAGAAAAAGAAGGGTGGAAAGAAGAACACTGATTTCTCAAAAGTCAAATGTTTCCAGTGTTGCAAGATGGGACACTTTGCCTCACAATGTCCAGAGAAGAAGAAGAAGAACCAATTGCAGATGGAATCTTTTGCAGCAGTGGATGAGTTTTCCAAAATCTTTGAGGAGGATTTTTGCTTCATAGCTTGTATGTCTAGCGCATCAGTCTCAGACATGTGGTTTATTGACAATGAAGCATCTTGTCATATGATAGGGCACAAGGGGTTTTTTACTAGGCTATAGGAGGGAGGCGTGGATCTGGTTATAGAACTCAGAGATGACAAGAACTACAAGGCGCAAGGGGTTGGCACAATTTCGTTTCAGAGGGAGTCGGGTAAACCACTCCGGTTTGCTGATGTACTATATGTTTTGCGGTTGACAAAGAGCCTCATCTCAGTCTCTACTCTTGAGGATAAGGGGTATGAGGTCACCTTTCGTAAGGGAAGGGTGTTTGTCAGGCCAGTAGGGTCAAGTGAGAAGATGGACAAGATGATTGGGGTTCGAGAAGAGAAGGTGTAGAAGCTTCAATTTCAATTAGGGAGAGCATTGGTCAGTACAACCACAAACATGGGAGAATTGTGGCACATGAGGATGGCGCACATACATTTGGGTGTGCTGGAGCACTTTAGACAGGCAGTCATAGGGTTGCCTAAGTTCACAGCAGAAAAGCATGACCCTTGCAAGGGTTTTGCAATGGGAAAATATGCTTGGAGATCATTTCCACCAAGCGAGCATTGATCCAAGGGAGTATTGGATTTGATTCATTCAGACGTATGTGGTTCGATGAGCGTGGAGTCAGTGAGTGGCTTCAAATATTTTGTTTTGTTGATAGATGACTACTCCAGGAAGACCTGGATTTACTTCCGAAGGCCAAGGATGAGGTTTTCGACAAGTTCCAGGAGTTCAGGGCTCTAGTAGAGAGAACCAAACTGGCAGGAAGATTCGGGTTCTGAGATCTGACAATGAGGGTGAGTACACCGCCAAGGAGTTTGTGGATTATTGCACAGCAACGAGGATCAAGAAGGAACTCACATTTCCTTACAATCCTCAACAGAATGGAGTGGCCGAGAGGAAGAACATGACTGTAGTTGGACTAACACGAACGGTGATTTATGATCAATGTTTGCCACTGTTTTGTGGGTAGAGGCTAGTCACACTACTGTATACTTTTAGAATAGGAGTCCCCACACATTTTTGGGGAAGTTGACTAATCCGGATTTTATGAGCAGAACAAAATGAATACAGATTATTAATAGGTGCTTAACACAAAATAACAGAGATACAGTAAAACTGGTTTTCTATTCAATAATGAAATAAGCTGAAACTGTAAAATGCAGCGGAAACAAGCTTGCTGGAATGTTGGCGGCTTATCTCTGAGAAGAGATGTGACGACAACGCGCATTCACAAGAAGAAGGTTACAATGAGGCTCTGAAGGCCTTTTTACAATAAGCAAGAATGCCAAAAACCCTAGACATCCAAAAACCTAACCCTAGGAGATGGAGCGCCAAAAGTCATGTGGGCCCCGTTTGGGTAAGTTAGTACATCAACTTCTCGGGGTCGTAACTTTTGCATATGATCTCCGTTTTGGGGGTGTGATAGCCCGTTGGAAAGGTATCGTCGAGGAGATCCATTTTGGGGGCTCAATTATGCCTTCGACTATCATTGAGGAGCTCGATCCCAAAAAACCTTCATTTAGACCCTCAAAATGGCCCTGGAAGTTAAAACTGCTAAAAATAGTAAATTGCCAAAATTGTCAGAAAACTGTTTTGAGCCAGTTGGAAAAGGTGGGTGGCCACCGATATCCATCTAGATCAATGCTCCCTTCTTAGGAAGCAATGGTCTCCATTGCGTTGAGGTTCCCCATCAGAGGAGGAAATTTCTGTTGAATTTGGCCATGGGTGAGCCACTTGCCTTGGTGCAGGAGCAACCCGACTTTGACGACTCGATAAAGATGGATCCTTTGTTGTCGAGTGCCCTTGATTTGTCTGTCTACAATCTGATCATTGGATGCATGTTGTAGGCAGTTGGGGTTGAGGTCTGTTGGTGTCAGTTGTTCTGCTACTTCTGAGGTGTCCAATAATGGTGGGAAATAAGGGCGAAGGAGATCCATGTTGAACAGTGGGTGCAAACCAAGGAAAGGAGGAATGTTGAGCTCAAAAGCATTATCCCCCACGGCCTTGGTGATAGTGTACGACCCATAACAGAGTGGGCGAAGCTTCCGATGGGGTCCTGTAAGGCGTTCTTTCTGCAAGTGCAACCAAACTTTGTCGCCTACTTGAAACTTATGCGGCACCCGATGCTGATCATGGCGTTGTTTGTACTTGTCATTGGACTTCTGTAGGATATCCTGAACCTGTTGGCGGATGTGCTGGATCCGCTCAATGAACCGGGTGGCTTTGTCAGCTTCAGTTGGAGTAGGAGATGAGTCGGTCGAGGTGACCGCAAGGGGAAGTGCAACATCTATGGGTCCCAATGGTTGGAATCCCAACCCCACTTGAAAAGGGCTGTGGCCGGTTGAGCTATGCAGGGCTCGGTTGTAGCTATGCTGGACATAGGGAAGGCTCTCATCCCATGTGCGAGGGTGCTTTGAATTATACAAAGGATATGCACAATCATTCGATTTACAACCTCGATTTGGCCATCTGTCTGGGGGTGGAAGGCCGTGGATTTGGTGAGCTTGGTGTCTAGCAGTGACCAGAGGCTCGACCAGAATGTGCTGAGAAATCGACTATCCCGATCTGAGACAATGGTTTGTGGGATTCCAAAATGTACCCAGACTCGTTCAAAGAAGTGCTTGGCAATGGCCTCTGCTGTGATGCTCTTCTTGCAGGCAACCATAATCGCCATCTTAGAAAAGCGATCAACAACCACAAAACACAGTCATTTCCCCACTTGGTGGATGGGAGGCCCCACATGTAGTCCATTGAGATGGATTCCCATGGCCTGTCAGGAGTAGGAAGATGGGTGTACAGGCCCTGTTTCTTAGTGGTCGGTTTGGCAATAGCGCAGGCAATGCAGGACCTGATATACTTGTTGACCTCCTGTCGAAGTTTCGGCCAGTAGAAATGTTTCTGTAGCATCGCCACTGTCTTTTCAACGCCGAAGTGTCTTGCCACCCGACTGTAGTGGGCTTCCCAGATCAACTTCGCTCGCTCACTTGATGGAACACAGATATGGCCCAGACGACACAACAACCCATCTTGAAGATGGAAATTATCAACAACTGCGTTTGCACCCAACATTTGGTAGGTGGTGGCGAAGTCGGGGTCTGTCTCATAGAGTTGGGGCCATCCAGATGTCTCATGGCTGCAAGAGTCTAGCACCGTGGTGAGTACCGCAACTGGCGGTCTGCTGAGGCAATCAATGACACGATTGGTGCTTCCTGTTTTATACTTGATGTTGAGGTGGAATTGCTGCAAGTATGTGGACCACTTTTGATGGCGGTCATTCTGCAATTTTCCCTGCGTCTGCATGAACTGCAGTGGCTTATGATCAGTGTGGATGACTGTCTCCTTCCCAAGAATGTAATGTCTCCACTGGCGGCATGCTTGCACAATGGAGTACATTTCTTTGTCGTAAGTAGGGTACTTACAGACAGTATCTGACAGTGTCTCACTATGATAGGCCACGGGGTGGCCGTGCTGAGTGAGAACGACGCCCACAACATAGTCTGAAGCATATGTCTCGATTTCAAAAGGATGCTGCAGGTCTAGTAGTGAAAGTATTGGGGCTGAGCACAAGCGCTGCCTCAAATCATCGAACGCTTGTTGTTGGGACCGACCCCACGCAAATTTCGCCTTACCACCACCTTTGTTTATTTGGCTGAGGGCCCATGCAATATGGGAGAAACCCAACACGAACCTGCGGTAGAAATTGGCAAGGCCCAAGAAGCTTCGAAGCTCAGTGAGTGTTGTTGGGGCTGGCCAGTCACGGATTACTTGGATCTTGGCTGGATCCACATGTACGCCATGCTGATCAATGATGTAGCCTAGGTAATGGACCCTGTCCATGCCGAAGGAGCATTTTTCCAAGTTGGCGTATAGCTTGTGCTGCCGCAGGGTGTGCAGAACCTGTTGAATATGCTGCAAGTGTTCAACCCAAGTCTTGCTGTAAATTAGAATGTCATCCAGATACACCACTACAAAAGTATTGGTGAATGGTCGCAGGATATCGTCCATCATCCTCATGAAAGTGGCTGGAGCATTTGTCAAACCAAAGGGCATGACCAACCATTCAAAAAGGCCTTCCTTTGACTTGAAGGCGGTCTTCCATACATCTGTCTGTTCTATCAGGACTTGGTGGTAGCTAGACTTCAGATCAATCTTACCGAAGTATTTGGCCCCCGTGAGTTGATCAAGGAGGTCATTGATTTGGGGAATCGGGTACCGGTTTTTGACTGTGATTTTATTCAGAGCTCAGTAATCAATACAGAGTCGCCAGGTTCCATCTTTCTTCTGCACCAACACGATTGGGCTCCCGCAAGGTGATGAGCTGGGGCGGATGTGCCCTTTATGGAGCAGTTCTTGGATCTGTCGCTTGATCTCCTCATTCTCTAACAAAGAGCGACGATACACTGGCCCATTGGGTAGCGGTGCGTCGGGGGTCAGATCGATGGGATGCTTGACCTGGCAGTGTAGAGGTACCTCTGTAGGTGAGGAGAAGATATCCGGGTATTCTTCCACGACCTTATCTACTTGCTTCTGCTGTGTGGAGAGGTCGGCCACAGAGACCCTGGATGTGGCTGTGATCTTTCGCTTATTCTGAGAGCGAATCACGAAGAAGACAAACTTCCCCGTCTGAGAGATGATCTTCTTGCATTGCTTAGCAGAGATCAAGGAAATAGCACTAGGTGGGACTGCCTCGGGTATCCTGTACAATTTCCTGTTTAAAGTAATAATAACACTACGAGGCCTAAACTCATATACAACATGACGTTTCCATAAATAAGGTTGGCCCAAAAGAACATCACAAATTTCGAGAGGAGCAACATCACACAATACCTCGTCTTTGAAGGGCTTGATGCCGTACGACAGTTGACACTGTTGGCTGACGCAGAGATCGCTTCCTTGGCGGAGCCATCCAATGGTGTATGGTTGTGGGTGCGGTGTTGTTGGCAGGGCTAGCCGCTTGACGACCTCTGCTGAGATGAGGTTCTTCTGGCTATCGCTATCAACGATGAAGTGCAACGGGTTTCCTTTTACCCACATCTGTGAATGGAAGAGGCGCTCTCCTTCTTCTGGCTCGTCTGGTTCACCAGGTTGGAGCTTGGTGGTAGAAACGGTGGCACTAGGTTCCGCGTCAATGATCCGTCTTCCCCTTTCTGGTTCTGGCTCAGATTCATAATCTGCATCTGATTCAGAGGCTTTCACTTCGGCCACCAGCGACTGCTTTGAGCAACAGTCAACAATGTTATGCCAAGGGCTCTTATGGAAGTCGCACCACTTCCCGGTATCTTTCTTTGTCTTTCCGGTGTCCTTCTTTGCTTGTGGCTTGGACTGGTTGTCCTGATACTGTCCATCTTTGCTCTGTCATTTGTTCGGTGGGTTGGGGTCGCCCTTTCCTGGCTTTTGTTGTGAGGGGTTCCCAGGCCCAAATTGCCGTGTCTTTTGTTTGAGCTTCTGCTCGATTTTGACGGCATATCGGTAGGCCGCGCCCAAGGATGAGATGTCCAGAAATTCCATTTCGGTTTGGATCTATCTATGCAGAGCACCAGATGTCGCTCCGAATCTTTGATACCCAACTTGGTGCGCAAGGTATGGAAGATATTTGTGAAATCCGGCACTGCTTGGTCTCTTTCTTGTCGCAGTGTGGTCTATTTGGTATACAGGTCATCATAACTTCCGACAGGGTAGTATTGTTCCTTAATAACATCCCTGAAGGATTCCCAGGTGGCCGTGACTGAAAATAATGAGGTTTCCTCTGTTTCGTTTTGCTCACAGAAAGTTTCCCACCAATCTTTGACATGGGGAACGGCTTTGAGGAGCGCAAAAGTAATCTTTTCTTTATTTGAAAAGTTATGGACAGAAAAATACCCTTCTAGTAGATTCAACCACTTGTCTACAACATTTGCGTCTATCTGACCTTCAAATATAGGAATATCGAAGTTTATTTGTACCTTGAAGGGGGTGGCGCCTCCATTCGAAGAAGATGCGTCGCCTGTTGGTAGCCGTCGAAGGATTTGCGTGAAACTATCCATCATCTCGTTCCTTTGTTGCGTGAGGGTTTCCTCAATCAACAGTTTGAAAGGATCTCCTGTCCCGTCATCTTTCTTTTCTCCTGCCATGGGAGGTCGCTTGGGCGTGCGAGAGCTTCTTTCTTCAAGAGAAACAAGCTCGAGACCCAACTCTTTGTACTACGACCTTGTTGGGGACATGCATTAAGACCACAAGGAGCAGACCGCTCTGATACCACTGATCCGGATTTTATGAGCAGAATGAAATGAATACAGATTATTAACAAGTGCTTAACACAAAATAATAGAGATACAATAAAACTAGTTTTCTATTCAATAACGAAATAAGCTGAAACTGTAAAATGCAGCGGAAACAAGCTTGCTGGAATGGTGGCGGCTTATCTCTGAGAAGAGATGTGACGGCAGCGCGCATTCGCAAGAAGAAGGTTACAATGAGGCTCTGAAGGCCTTTTTACAATAAGCAAGAATGCCAAAAACCCTAGACATCCAAAAACCTAACCCTAGGAGATGAAGCGCCAAAAGTCATGTGGGCCCCGTTTGGGTAAGTTAGTAAATCAACTTCCCGGGGTCGTAACTTTTGCATACGATCTCCGTTTTAGGCGTGTGATAGCCCGTTGGAAAGGTATCGTCGAGGAGATTCATTTTGGGGGCCCAATCATGCCTTAGACTATCATTGAGGAGCTCGATCCCGAAAAACCTTCATTTAGGCCCTCAAAATGGCCTCGGAAGTTAAAACTGCTAAAAATAGTAAATTGCCAAAATTGTCAGAAAACTGTTTTGAGCCAGTTGGAAAAGGTGGGTGGCCACCGATATCCATCTAGATCATTGACACTTGAGGAGGTATTTACAGGTACCAAACCAGATGTGAGTCATCTTTGCATCTGGGGCAGTGTATGTTACTGTCATGTCCCTTCAGAGAAGAGGAAAAACCTGGAACCCACAACGGATAAGGGGTTACTTGTTGGATATAGGGAGGCTTCCAAAGCCTACAAGAGCTTTGTGCCAACACGCATGAAGATCATAGTGTGTAGGGATGTACAGTTCGAGGAGGAACATGCATTAAAGAGGTCTAGAGACTTGCCAACGTAGGACCAATAGGGACATGATTCAAGAGTCAAGATTGAGGAGGCACAGGGTTGGAACACATGATCATAGAGTTAGAAACAATGTACTGGTACAGGTGTTGAGAGGGAGATTGTTGGACATGATCATTAAGAGCCAGATAATGATGAGGATGAGCAACATGATGCAGTTCCATAGGAGAAGGACACTAGGCCACGACCTAAGTGGTACAAGTCAACAACCAATGATTCTAGACTAGTAGGGCTTCTAGAGAGAGACTTCAGATGAAGTAAACCACCAGATGGACTTGGGTACATGGCATTAATGACGCAACTTATTGATGCTGAGCCTTCCACTTATGAGTAGGTTGCACAACATGGAGTGTGGCAAGAGGCCATGATGGAGGAGTATGCATCCATCATGAAAAATGATGTATGGGAGGTGGTGCCCAGGCCACAAGGGAAGAAGGTGTTTGGATCCGAGTGGATCTACAAGGTCAAGCATGCAACAGATGGAAGCGTGAACAAGTACAAAGCGCGCTCCGTGGCCAAGGGGTTTTCAGAACAAGAGGGAGTTGTCTATGAGGAGACTTTCGCTCCGGTGGCCAGATATACATCGATCATGATTGTTATTTCTTTAGCAGCAGAGTTGGGCTGGCGCGTTCACCAGATGGACGTGAAGACTT
Source organism: Picea engelmannii (assembly GCA_009831015.1). Classification (NCBI taxonomy): domain Eukaryota; kingdom Viridiplantae; phylum Streptophyta; class Pinopsida; order Pinales; family Pinaceae; genus Picea; species Picea engelmannii. The sequence continues at coordinate 474,964 of ML780570.1, read as the reverse complement.
CCTTCCTTAATGGAGTTGTTGAGGAGGAAGTATATGTTGAGCAGCCAGAGGGGTTTGAGGTCGGTGACAGAGAGAAAGATGTTTGAAGATTGAGACGAGCCTCGTATGGGCTCTAGCAGGCACATCGAGCTTGGTATTCGAGGATTGACAACTACTTGAGAGAGATGGGTTTCCAGCGGAGTGAGGTAGACCCAAACCTATATTTTCTTGCAGGGGAGGCACCTCTCATACTGGGGTTGTATGTAGATGATCTATTTTTGACAAAGGACGAGCAACTGCTAGCAGATTGCAAGACTAATCTTGCAGTTGAGTTTGAGATGAAAGACCTTGGGTTGATGCATTACTTCCTTGGTCTGGAGGTCTGGTAGCAGGATGGGCACTTCTTCTTGGGACAGGGGAAGTATACAGTGGAGATCTTGCGTAGGTTTAAGACGATAGATTGTAGGCTCATGTCCACGCCTCTAGTCACGAACTAGAGGAAGATTAATGCATAATATTCAAATACAATAGACCCCACTGTCTATAGTTAGTTGATTGGATCGCTCATGTATCTAGTCAACACTTGACCATATGTCAACTTTGTAGTAAACTCCTTGAGTCAATTTATGGTGGACCCTCGGAGAGTACATTGGATTGCTGTGAAGCATGTACTTCGCTACCTTAGAGGTACAATGGAGTACGGGTTATTGTATGAGAGCAGTGGTGGAGTGAAGTTAGCAGACTTTACATATGCAGTGGTGGAGTGAAGTTAGCAGACTTTACATATGCTGATTGGGAAGGATGTGAAGATTGTTGAGATTTGGATACCTTGGAAAGTGGTCCCCATGTGCTTATGAGTCTCTAAGCACAAAGGGGGAAGACTTTTACCCTCATACTTTACTTTAT